>JAJOOS010025813.1:0-13967 GCA_029582725.1 Solanum chiquidenum
AAAAAAAAATTAGGTCACCATTTTTGGATGATTGGGTTGGTGAGGGAGAAGAGGAAATCAGGGTTCTTTAAAAGTGAAGGTGGATCTTCAAATACGTAATGGGTTGGATATTACCGTTGGAGGAGAAAATTTGATTTTTAAAAAAATGTTAAAAGATGAATAACACGTCGTTCTAAGCTGTATCAACACGCGCACAAGGCTGGTGTTCGGAGGGTTGAAAATAATTCACATCAAATATGTTAAGGGGGTATATAAACACCCGTGTAGTTTAAGTACTAAAGTAAGTTCTCGCGCCAAGTTCAGGTTTTTTTTAATGAATTTTCTCTAATTTGAAGGGAAAATGTTTCGTTGAGTCTCCCACATTGGTTAAGGGAGGAAGGATTTGATCTCTTTATATGATTCAGATAATATTGAGCTATTTTTTGAAGTTAAGCTAGACTTAATATTCATTTCTTTATTCTGTTCAAAATTGTCCATATAATTTGTGAAAATGATTAATTTTACCATTTGCTAATAGTTTGATTAAAAAATGCCCTCATCATTATCAAATAGGCATACATACGTCCTTGTTTTCTAACTCAGGTAATAGAGTTATTAATAAAGTATAAAAAAAATATAATGAAAAAGATTTATAATATTTTCTCTGTGTGATTTGCAAAATAATTACTTTTGACCTCCGTTTATTAATTTAGACTAATATTATCCTTTTTTTTTACTAATGGCTCCATTATGGACCTTAATTTGTGCTTATTAAAACTATAACATACCACTTGACAATTAAACTCACTCATATTTCGATAATTATTTTATGAACAATCCTTTACGGAATTAGATTTTTGTTTAAACTTGCATACTAAAAAATAACTACTATCTATAGACCTAATTGTCCTTAAGTAAATCACACAGCATGAACATTTCATAAGTAATTAATACCTAAATATTTAGTCTATCTTATAATTAATTAATTATGACGTGATTAATTAATTAATTAATTATGACATGATTAATTATTGCACCTCCTTTGAAATAGTACTCACACAAAAAAGGACACATTTTTGTTAGATTACATGTGCAATGTAAGGTGACAAATTGGTTAACATGCTTCAAGATAAGGGTTACCACCAACCTCCTAATAATTGAATAAAAGAAATCAATTCCTTTTAGTGCTATATGATAATAAAAGAGGAAAACTTAATTCATTTTGTTTTATATGATATTTTTTTTCTTTCTTTTTTCAATTCTAAAAAAATGATATCTTTATATATTTAAGATTTTTTTCATATTATTTTTAAAGTTTTATCTTTAATATCTTATCGATCTTGAAGTAAATGAATTAGAAAGAAGTAAAGAAATGAGATAATTCTTGCCTAAACTATATCATAAACAAATTTTCAATTCCTCTTCACATCCTTAATAGTCACGGAAAATATCATGACATAATTAATTAAGATTACAAATTCCAACGATAACTTGAATTCTGATGTACATATATTTTAAAAAATTGCATCTTTAAATTAATTATATACTCAATCATACATCGACATATAAAATAATAAAGCTAAACTTAGATTACTAAACACTTTCAATAATTGAATGGATAGTATTTTATCAGGGTTAATTCTCTGCGGTCTTTCAACTATGAATTATTTTCTCATAAAGTTACATATTTTCTATTCAAAAATTAATAATAATATACTCAAATAATAATCATTAGTTGAGTGACTATCTATGGAAAAGTTGAGAGTATCCAATAAAATGATAAAGAATAGACAAAGAGCAAAATCTTTTACATATAAAGTGCTAATTAATTGTCATGTTTCATCCACACAATTGGCAAGTTTATCTTTATGACTAGTTTGCGTCAACCTTGTCATGAAAATCTATGAGAATAGTACTACACAAACACAACTTTATTATGATTACTTAATAACGTTATAATAAATAGGTTATCTTAATTTTGTTAATGCCATCTCATCAAGTACCTAATAATGTTTGTTAAAATCATGATGAAATTGGTGATAAACTTATTAAATCTATAACTTAGATATAATCATAATGTTTTGATGGAACTTGTCTTGTTGCTACACGATGGACTACTTAGAGATAATTAATTTAAAGCTTAATTAAAAATTAGCCCATGATTTAATTTGGTCCTTTAATGTATAACTAATTAATTCGTTGCTTATAATAATTAATTGACTCGAACTTATATATATTCAACAAAGTCCAAGTGAAATTCTTCCTTAGTTCCTTATTTGGTAATGAATGTCCTTTACACTAACGTAAAAAAAAATATGGAGCAACGATGTCATGACGCATTAGCTAGATATTCAGGAATATTTTTTTTTAATGATCGTATGATATCGATGAGACATCATTGATGATAAAAAAAAGAAGGAAGGAAGATCTTCTCGAAGATGATCATTCTCTATCCTGGCACGAGCAAAACATTAAAAAATTGAATATATATATACATGCATAACAATATATTCAAGAATACATGATTATCCAATTTGATGGACTGTCCGTGAAAAAAAGAGAGTTTAAAATGTTTAAAATGATTGTATGACAAGACACCATTGATGAAAAAAAATGAAATGAAAATATACCCAAAGGTGATCACTGAAATAAAAAATAAATGAATATATATATATATATAGTGTACTAACTATAAAGTCACATAATATATAATTTAATTTGATGGATTGTCCGCGGAAAGAAAATTAGAGTTTATAATCTATGATTCTTCATGATCTTTATTTTTAATTCCCATGTCCCTAGAAGGGTTAAACTTATTGATTTAAGTTGTTTTTAGCTTCTAATTAAGTTTTATATTACTTTCTTATGTCATTTTCACTGTCATTTTTTCATTTCATATTAATTTAATTTGTTATACTTGAGGTGAAGGTCTTCTGAAAACAACCTCTCTGCTTTCACGAGATAAGAATAAAGTTTATGTACACTCTAATCTCTTTAGATTCTATATATACGTGTGAGTTTCACTACATATGCATGTTGTTTTAATTTTTTTCAAAGATAATAGAGTTTCAAACCCTTTGATTTTTCACTAGAGTATAATTAAGATTCAATATATCCAAATGAAATAAATAAAGCTCAACACAATTAATTAAGGAGTCGCTCCTTTTACTCAACTCCATCTTTAATGCCTCCAATAGGATAAATAATCTCAATTTTCACAGTATTAATTTACTGCATAAAGCAAAAGTCATTTGACCACGAGTCCATGACTTTGGGCTCGTTTGGACATGATTTCAAATTTAGTAATTTAAAATTAAGTTAATTTGAAGTTAGATATGCAATTTAGTTTTCTTAAAATATATTTTTCTTACAAATAGAAAACCTCATAATTTGTAAAACCTATTAAAATTTCTCACTCTTTTATACGATTTTACCAAATAAACAAATCATAGTTCATAAACAAGCTAAGCATCAAAATATCCTTATAAGATGCCGAATTAATAGATCACAATAAATCTACATGTTTCTTTTATAAATAAACATTTGCGATTATATATACTATAAAAAATTTCCAATACACATAATTTTACAAAGATACGTACACTGGTCCAATAAATTAATAATAGTAATAACTATCTATTCTTATTAAATTCCTCACACATAATACAAATAATCTTTACACGTCAAGCATAAGCTGCTTCTTTTTCTTTTTCTTTTTCTTCTTTTTTTTTGCAAAATTAAAATTATGGGCCTTTTTACAATGTAAAATAAACAACTTTCCGACTTGCTTATATGAGAAAGTTTTTTGTTCATTTATGCTCTACCTTTAAAAAAGATCATAATTAAGGCATAGAAAGAAATTAAATTTATACCTTTCAAGAAATGAAAAAGTAGGATGATTATTCTTTTATCATATAAAAGTAATAAATTGAAGTCATGTACTATTTTATTCCTTTGGATGGAAGGGAAGAAAAGAAAGAAAAAAAAAAAGGAAGCTAAGTGGGGTGATGTGGTGAAGAATGACATATATGGAAGCAATTATATATATACACAAAGCTTATTAGGTTTAATATTTGAAAACAAGAGAACCCACAAACCCACGCGTGACCATGTGTGTTTTTATTCTTTGCTTAGTTGTACTCCCACTTATTCAACTCTTATAAGAATAACTTTAAAAAATATGTCCCAAGATAAGAAAGAAAGAGAGAGTGTATAGTAGTATTTGATTGAAATACTATTTAGGAGATTTATAGGTTTGTCGAGCGATCTGCAATAATCACGACTTATATCATCAGTTTTAGTTTGGAGATTTATAGATTTGTTGAGCGATCTGCAATAATCATGACTTATGTCTCCAGTTCTCTTTTGGATAGCTAACCCTAATCATCAGGGATAGAGTTGGTGTGTTGATTACGAGTTCGATCGAATTTAATAATTTAGTTCAAACTTTGAATATGTAGTGAGAAATTTATTGTATATATACAAATTATAAATTTAAACGTCAATAACTTAAAAGAATTAGAACTCATAAACTTCAATTATAGTGAGAAAAAAACTATCTTTTTTAATGCACACACAATGATATATTTATAGGTTAAGGATTAAGATTTAGAAGAAAGACAAGCTAATCGATTGATTAGTATATATCCTTTATGGATGGACTTGATCGACCAAATTATAACTATTTTCAATAGAGGATTCTTTTTAAAAAGGTAACAGAAAAAGAGAAGAAGGATATATATAAGGAGTAGTATTTAATTGGTCATCACTTGTTGACGTTTAAACTTTAAATGATGTCTTTAGAAGCTATAATAATAATTATTATTATATAAGGCAAGAATGTACATGTTGTTAATGTAAATTTCATAGCTAATCAATAAAAATATCATGCTGATTTCATTCTGCTACAAATTATAAGAAAATTGTTTTATAGCAACGATTAATTAGAGATTGTTGATAAATTCTGTAGCTAATTCTATATTTTGTTGTAATGATTAGACACTTAACCAACTGGTCCAAGAAAAACAATACTTTTATTTTTCTAAAATCTATCAATTTATATGTTTGACTTCATGTGATAATAATTCTTGATGCAACGTTTAGAGGACTACATACCATTCTTGAGACGACCACATATATAATTGAAACATTAATGATTTTTTTTTAACCCTAGGATAACCCTCAGCTGCTATAACCTCTGCCCTATCATTAATGAACTTTATTGCTAAATGAAAAAGTCAAGGATTTATATTATTTCATATAGAATATATAAAGGGAAAAGAGAAGATCTTAGGTTTACTTTTTCTAATTATTTTAATTGAATCATAATCTTCAATTAGTGATTAACTTAAGGGATGTAGAAGATATGTAATGATAGTTTAGTTGTTAGTATTTATAATTAGTTATAATAATTGTCTATGAGAATTACAAAAACAGAAGGGGGAAAAAGTCATAAAGTGTAATAAAAATCTCCAGCTTTCAATTAAGCTATATGCAAGTGGAAGAAAATATGATAATAGCTACTTTGGTATCATTGTGTAAGGTCGATTTAAGGAGAAAACACTTTCTAACCATATATTTTTTCAAACTCAGGGCACTAACCGTGTAACGACCTGATTTACGTTGTTATGGAGAAGCAAATGGAGAAAGAATTGGGGCCAGAAACTTTTTCGTAGTAACTTGGATTTTCCCAACCTAGTCTAGATTTGGATGAAACTGGAGTCATTAAGGTGTAGGGAAATCTGGTAACAATCGGGTGAATTATTTATGATTTTGATTACATGAGTAGTTAGATAACTCGTTAAGAAATCTGTACGACTTTACGAAATTGAATTCGAGCGAGTAGAGCTCCCAGAATCGATCTTAGCGTAAGGGTATTTACTGAGAGTTGAGGGTTAGAGGTGTGTTGTGAAATGAGAATTTTGTAATTCTTGAAATAACTCTCTGTCTCGAGAATGCCGCTTTGGCATTGGGTTTTGCCGCTGTGGCGGGGTGGTGGACGTTGTGGCGGGACCGACGCGAATTAAAGTCGTTAATAAACCCCTAAACGACCTCATTATGCACTTTTCAACTTTTAGAGCTAAGGAACGACCCCCAGGCGACTCCTACTCGTTTTTCACCATTCTTGAGGCTAAAGGTAAGCTTTTCACTCCCCGAATCTATTTTTTGATCCGTAGAACGTAATAGAATGGGTGAATACTGATGGGGGAGGGTTTTGTTATAGATTCTATGGTGGAAAAAGCCCTAAATTGGGTATTAGGATCTTGAGTTTGGTCTAGGATTATTGGGTTTGTTATAATCCGGATAATTAGACATTTGATTGTTGATCCTTGCATATAAATTGTTGTTTGTAGACCTAAAACAAGCGGAAAGAATTCGGAAAGGAAAGATTCAAGTGCCTTAGGGGATTCAAGCTTGTATTCGAGGTAGGCGATGGTTGTGATTCTATGATTGTGTGATGTATGTTTGTTCTTGCTTCATTATGATATATGTATGTATGCGAATGTTGCATTATTGATCACACTTATTGTAATTGAGGATTATTGAATAATTGTATGCCATGAATCACCTCTTGTTGTATGATTGTGAGTATATACTTGTGTTTGTGATTGTGGTGTGTGAATGGGATCAGATTGTCACGTTCCGACATAAATATGGGATCGGTTGCCACGTTCCGGCATAACTAACTGGATCGGTTGCCACGTTCTGACATAAATATGGGATCGGTTGCCATATTTCGGCATAACTAACTTGGATCAGACTGCCATATTATGGCATAATTATGGGATAGGTTGCCACGTTCCGGCATAAATATGGGATAATATTGCCACGTTCCAGAATGCTAACTGTTTGGGTTTGGGTTCCATGAGAGGACCATTGAATTGGATTCCGTGAGAGGACCATTGAATTGTGTTGTGTATCTACTTGCGATGAGTTCGTTCATATCTAATGATGATTGATATTGGAAGACGGTATGTTGCTCTAAATTGATATATAACTGTGATATGTGAGGATCGTGAAGTTGTTCATTGTTCGTATATGTTGATGATATTGTATATGTTCGATATGTGCATGTGATTATATTGTTGTATTGACTAATGTATGTTACACTTAGTGGGATAACCGCGTGATCCTAGCAGTACACGGTGGTTATGTACTGATACTGCACTTGCTCTTATTTTTGTTGAGTACATGGCATCTTTCGACGGCTATTGACAGACCTCGTTTAGAAGATCAGTAATTACCGATTTGAATTCAAGGGTGAGACAGTTCTTCCGGGCTGCCTTGAGTTCTCTTTTTGTCTAGTTCATCATATTCGGACTTAGACTAGTTCTTTAGACGATTTTCTCGTTTAGACTTATGAATCTTGTTAGAGTTTTGGTACATTGACTTTCAGTTTCTAGGGGTTGAATTTCCGCATTAGTTTGGTTAGTTATTTGTTTAAACCTTAGAGTTTATGGAAACTCTATATAATTTCTGTATTTAAACCTGCTTCCGTATCTTTAAATGCCTTGGTTTTCATAAAATTTGTTAGTTTGGTTTGTAGTAATGGCTCTCCCACCGGATGGTCAGTGTGGGTGCCAATCACGACGGTCCTAGGTTTGTTGATCTCATTGTACCAAAACGAGTCTAGTAGAGTTTTGCAGAATGGTACGAAGACGTTCGTACTTTTCTTCGAGAGGCTATAGGACTTTAGGAAAAACTCTCTTCTTTCTACTCCTTCGTGCTATGACTTGAATCCAATTGATATCTTTCCTCCTTCACTCTATGGTCTGTACTAGAGCAACAAAAGTGGTAACATCATCACTAGCAAGAGAGCATGTGTATAGACTACCGACAATTGAATAGGGTCGGCATTCAAAATAAGTATCCATTGCCTCAGATAGATGACTTTTTTGATCAATTGCAAGGTGCATTGATTTTATCTAAGATTGATTTAAGGACTGGTTACCATCAGTTAAAGATTGAGGCGGTTAAGAATTGGGTTCGACCAAGTTCTATGATTGAAATTAGCAGTTTTGTGGGGGCTCGCTAGCTACTATTGTCGCTTGTGGTATGAGTTGAGTCCAATTGGTATCTCAACGAAGTGAACTAGACGTCGTGGTCACGACTGAGGAGCCACAAACAAAGCAAATTGGAAACTGAGAAGGTTTCAATTAGTATCTGGCCCTAAAGGTGGTGTGAATGCATGGATGATCAGGAATGGTCATCCATGGAGCGAAATAATTAATTAAGAATTTGGACTTATCTGTAAATTGTATCTTGGAAACTTTGAATGTGTGCTTCTGGTTGTCTGAATTAACTGTGAATGTGAAGTTGTAATTGCTTGAATATGATGAGGTGATTATGTGCACAATAAATGTGTGTCTGAACTTTGATATGTACAATATGTTGGCCTGGTCGTTGAAGTTATGTAAGTTGTAAATACTTGAGTATCGTGAAATTCGTTGTGAAAGGAAGATCTTGACTTAGGATCGTGTGAATGTCTAGGTGTATCTTGGGGATGTGTGGGTTGTGATGCTGAATTGACAAGAATGAATTGGTTCTTGTATCGTGGGAATGATTGGGGGTAGACAATGATTATCCTAGTTATGAGGATTATTCTGGGAACCTTTGTGAAATTTAGAAAAGAAAAGAACTCCAGAAAAATTATTGGCATGGGTTCTGTTTCCGTATGGCCACTGGGGGGGATTCTTCCCGCCAAGGCGAGGCTGCCAGTGCGGAAATTTTTCCGCCAGAGCGGGATGAGGTGATGTAGAACCTCAACTTGTCTCTCATATTTTCCCCTAGTCACAATTATGGACCCCGAATAGTACCTGAACTATCCTACACGATCTAATTCATTGTTCAACAATCGAATATAAGTTGTAAAGTGTGTTAAATTATGGAGAACCTGGGCATATGAGGAGGAAATCAGTGAGGTCGTGGAGGCCGAGGAAATGGTAACACAGGTAGAGGAGTAGTGCTGCCAAGCGAGGAGGTTGCCCGTCAAGGGGACATGACTCAGTTATATGCTCTTTCGGGCAAGACCAAGTTTGAGGTGTATGATGCAGTGGTCACTAGTGTTGCTCTTGTCTGTGCCCGAATGGCTATTGTTTTGCGTGATCTGGGTTCTACTTATTCGTACGTGTTAGTTTAATTGCCTTGGAATTCGTTGTGGTTATGGATTTTCAGATTTAGGTTGATTTGTTCATGCTAGATATGACTGACTTGATATAATCTTAGGCATGACTTGGTTGTCCCTCTATTATACGGGGCTTAATTGTAATACTAAGTCGGTAACTCTAGAGATCCTCGTTAGGGAAAGGTTAGAGTGGGAAGGGGGTACAAGCCTAAGTCAGCTAAGGTCATATCTTTCGTGCGGGTAGGAAACTGGTGGGGCAGGATTGATTAACGTAATTGGCTCATATTCGGTATGTTGAGGTCGAATCCCCCTCTATTGCGTCTATTCCTGTGGGGTTAGAATTAAGAGAGCTTAAAACTCAAATCCAAGGGCTTTTTGATATAGGTTTCATCTGTCCTAGTGCTTCCCCATTGGGTGCTCCTGTCTTGTTTGTTAAGAAGAATGAGGGTACTATTAGGACTAGTGATTTTATCTTAAGCTATAAATGAGTTGATTGATACTGAAATGAAAAGCTTATGGATATGGAAGGTCCTAATGAGTATACTTGGGTGAAGGAAATTGAAGTATTTTAGTAAGAGAGTGCATATAAATGGGGTTAGTTTTTTGAATTTGATGTGTATACCTGAGTTTGACGTGTCATGTCGATGAAAAGGTTGACTTCGCAGTGATAGAAAGGGCTAATTGAGTGTAATGGTAGTATGAGTTCGTGGTGACTTGCGATGGGATGCAACTATATAATAAGATTATTGGTTAAGCAAATTTTGTATAATAATTACGACTTGTGAGTAGCTAAGGTTATGATTTTCTAATATTTAGTGAGTAACGTGGTTGTATGGAAAGTTTAAGAGATGGTGGGACACCACTCGAATAGAACTTAAAAGAGCTAGAGTCATAATGAATAAAAATACTGGGACAAAGTGCGGCCTTTATGGAGAGGTGAGAGAAAGAATATTGTATTGATTGCAAAGGCTAAAGAGATATCTTTAGAGGTGTAGATAATTGGGTGCAGAGATGCGTAATTTCATTTGCTTTGTTGTGACTATGGTAATAGTGTCACAAGTCCATCAGATTGGTTATAAACTATTGAAAAAGACTTGAGAAAGGAGTGTACAGACACTATCTCGAATGTGATGATAAGTGTTTTTGTTTTGTTTTGAATTTTGTAATAATTACGATTGAATTGTTAGCGAAAGATATGTGAGATAGATGAAGATGCGGTCCATAATAATCAAAGATCCATGAATTCATAAAAAATCTTCGAGGTATAAACTAATGTTGATAGATAAGGGGATTGTGTTATACGGTTGAATTTACAATCCAGATTTTTCATTAAAAGTTTACATTCGTGGTGATATATTTTTTCAGGTATGAATTTCAAGGTGAAAAATGATTAATTGTATCAGGTATTGAGCATTTGAAAAGACTTACACCTGGGTTGAGTCGTAAAGTTGAATAATGTTGATTGTTAAAGTACCTTAAAAAGGTTTTCATTTACAAAGTGTTGGTTTAAAGTAAGGTCAATGGTCGGAGTGGTTATGATGGTTGTTAGTATTAAGAGTGTTGTCTTCAGTCGAAGGATGTGAAGAGTATGTTGAGTCAAGTGAATGGAAATGGCTGGTATCTACTCTTCAAAGTAAAACCTTTCGTGTTATTCGATAAATTCTTATGTGACCATCTATTTTATTTTGTACATGGTTGTGAGTGTGATGAACTAACTATGCTCTAGTGTGTTTTTCACTTTTATGGGTGGATCCCTAGTGGTGGATCAGGGGTACCAAATCCTGCGATGTTCTCTTGGTTGAGTGGGAAGATTGGGAAGTTTTGGTTATTTCGAATGACATAATTGGTGTTGTCTTGAAGTTGTAAAAGTATTTTAGTGGTTCTACATGTACCACCTTGCTTATGAGAATTACAGAAGATCTACCATGCGTATTTGTGGTTGTTCGGCAATCTTAATATTCCTCTAGTCGTCGAGGTAATGTACGTTTATGTGTGGTTGAATATGGGGATCATTGGGTCCAATTCTACTGTTCTTAAGAGGTAATCTACAATTACTAAATCTAGCATTTCGATAGTGTTGTTGGAGGGGTTGTATGCGTGGACATATCCCTCGATGAGTATATGATTTCTAAAGATCAAATTTGTTATAGCTTAAGCTAATGGGAATTTATGTTGTGTGATGGAGATATTGTTAAGAACTATGATTGTTTGGGTATTATGAGTGTGTGTTGGTTGGTTCTGGTCCACCTCTAATTGTAGCAAGTATTGATTTAGAATTTTTTATGGTTATGTGATAAAGGATTCGTCCTGATGTTTGTGTCAAGATCCTTGATAACATGTGGCAGAAGTGTGTACGATCAACTTTGGTGGTTGTTGGGAATCATTTTGTTGCTAGTGAAGTTTACATATAATAATATTTATCACTCGAGGGTTGAGATGATTTCATTGAGGCATTATAAGGGAGGATGTGTAGGTATTCAATTGGTTGGTTTGAGGTTGGAGATGTGAAACCCTTAGGGGGTAATGAGATTCGGTAAGAAGGGCATGCGATACAAGTATCCCCAGTAATCGACAATTCAGATACTACTCTACCCATACTTTATCCAGTCTTTCCTAGTTGATCACTCGGGGATGAGTGATGTATATATTGGTATCTATTGTAACGATCTAATTTCCGTAGTTATGGAAAAGCCAATGGAGAAATAGGTGCCAAATTTTTTTTCGTAGTAACTTGGATTTTCCCAACCTAGTCCAGATGTGGATGAAACCAGAGTCATTAAGGTGTAGGGAAATCTGGTAACAATCGGGTGAATCATTTATGATTTTTATTACATGAGTAGTTAGATAACTCGTTAAGGAATTCATACGACTTTACGGAATTAAATTCGGGCGAGTAGAGATCCTGGAATCGATCTTAGCATAAATGGTATTTACTGAGCGTCGTGGGCTAGAGGTGTGTTGTGAAGTGAGAATTTTGTAATTCTTGGAATAACTCTGTCGCGAGAATGTCGCTTTGGCGCTGGGTTTTACCGTTTTGGAGGGGCCGCTGTGGCGGGGTGGTGGTTGTTGTGGCGGCCCAACGTGAATTAAAGTCGTTAATAAACCCCTAAATAACCTCATTATGCACTTTTCGACTTTTAGAGCTAAGGAACGATCCGCAGGAGACTCCTACTCATTTTTCGCCATTCTTGAGGCTAAATGTAAGCTTTTCACAGCCCAAATCCTTTTTTCGATCCGTAGAACGTAATAGAATGGGTAAATATCGATGGGGGAGGGTTTTGTTATAGATTCTATGGTGGAAAAAACCCTAAATTAGGTATTAGGATCTTGGGTTTGGTCTACGGTTATTGGGTTTGTTATAATTCGGATAATTAGACCTTTGATTGTTGATCCTTGCATATAAATTGTTGTTTGTAGACCTAGAACAAGTGGAAAGAATCCTGAAAGAGAAGATTCAAGTGCCTTACTGGGCGGGACTGGCACTCGAAGACCATCGCTGGCCCCAAGTAAACCCTTAGCCTGGCTTACTTAACTCAGCGGAAGATAATATTCATACTTATAATGATCAATAACACTTAACTGAACTGAATAATAGGGTAACTGAGAATGTTTAAAGGTTAAACATTCAACTTGGCCAAAAGTGGCAACCCAAGTCTAAACAATAAGAAATGATAATGAAAAGACTAAAAGGACTAACATCTGACTATCTATGAAGCCTCTAAAACAACTGAGATGGATGTTGGGACAACCCCACAACATCCTAACGAACTAACTAGAAAGCAATGAAAATAGATCCTTCGGAATGCAAGGAGGCTCACCGACTGACTCTGAACTGCTCACTGGATCAAGTCGATCCTAGTTACCTGTGTCTGCATCATATGACGATGCAGGCCAACTGACATCAGTACATTGAATGTACGAATATGCGAGTTGGAATGCTAAAACAACATAGGCTTGAAATGGAATCTTAAAGAAACACTTACCCTGGCTCTTCTCAACTCATGAATACTTAACTGAACTCATTTCAATATAAAGAAGTTTAAAACATGTCACACCCCAAACTCAAGGGGCGTAACTGGCTCCTAATGCCAAAACTCAGGCCCGAGCCGACCTTGTTGAACCATTTTCTACTAGCACAACTACATGCAATCAAGAAATCTAACAAGTATATCTCGGCTTAAAATTAAGCCATCGGCTGGCAAGGCTCCTGCCAACTGATCTATAAAAGAAACAACTACTCCCAGGAGATCATATAAATAAATAGCCAACTAGCACAGAAGTCCTGATTGGGCCGTCGAGGCCACCATGATATCTATAACAAAACTAAAAGCAGGTATATATCAATACAATACATCAAACAGCTCACAAGCTTCAACAAACCAACCACATAGGCTAGTATGGCCATAACGTAGCTATACACCCCACACACTAGTCTGCAAGCCTCTAATAGTAGTAAAGATTGGTGGGACAGGGCCCCAGCCTACTAATAAAAATATATACAACAAAAGCTAACAAACCTCCACACTCTGGCAGCTCCAGAGGAAAGAGGCTAGCCAACCGGATAAAAGTCAATCCTGCTGCTGAGGAGGTCTACTCGGTCGTCTGTCAGGACCTGCATGCATGAATGCAGCGCCCCATAGGCAATGGGGCATCAATACAAAATAATGTACAGAGTATGAAAGGCAATAGACTATGATGAGGTATCCTCATATACTGGAATAATCTGATAAATAAATCAAGGATAAGATAAGTGTACTGACATGCTCTTAAATCTATACTTATCAAAAAAATATAAAACAACAACCTAACCCAGCCCCCATAAGCTCGGCAGGTACAAACAGCACACAAGACCACCTACTCAGGC
>JAJOOS010025814.1:0-17952 GCA_029582725.1 Solanum chiquidenum
GTTTTTTCGAAAAAATCTTTGGGTGCTTTGGGGCGCCAGATCCATGGGCTAGCTAATACACATGTAAAACAGAGGAATTAGGGTAATTCCTAAAAAATGATTTGTAAATGCAAAAATGTACGAAGGTCCTCGTAAAGTTTTTCAGAAAAATCTTCTTGTGCTCTAGGGCGCAAGATCAATGGACTAATACACATGAAAAAAATGAGGAATTTGGGTAATTCCTAAAAATAGCCTATAAATTCAAAAATATGCTTTAAAATGGTGTGAGTATACGTGATGGTTCTCCAATTCATTATGGAGATCCTCATAAAGTTTTTTCGAAAAAATCTTTGGGTGCTTTGGGGCGCCAGATCCATGGGCTAGCTAATACACATGTAAAACAGAGGAATTAGGGTAATTCCTAAAAAATGATTTGTAAATGCAAAAATGTACGAAGGTCCTCGTAAAGTTTTTCAGAAAAATCTTCTTGTGCTCTAGGGCGCAAGATCAATGGACTAATACACATGAAAAAAATGAGGAATTTGGGTAATTCCTAAAAATAGCCTATAAATTCAAAAATATGCTTTAAAATGGTGTGAGTATACGTGATGGTTCTCCAATTCATTATGGAGATCCTCATAAAGTTTTTTCGAAAAAATCTTTGGGTGCTTTGGGGCGCCAGATCCATGGGCTAGCTAATACACATGTAAAACAGAGGAATTAGGGTAATTCCTAAAAAATAGTTTGTAAATGCAAAAATGTGCATTAAAAATGGTGTGAGTGTACATGATGGTTCCCCAACTCATTCTAGAGGTATTCTTAAACTTTTTCCAGAAATTTGGCTAATTCCTAAAAAATGGCCTGTAAATTCAAAAAATAAGCGTTAAAAAAATGGTGTGAATATACATAATGGTTGCCCAACTCAATACAGAAGTCCTCATAAAGTTTTTTCTAGAATTTTTTTGAATGCTCTTAAGCGCTAGATCCATGGGCATTACACACGAAAAATTGAAAAATTTGGGTAATTCCTAAAAAATGCTTGTAAATGCGAAAATATTCGTTAAAAGAATTTGGTCCTCATAAAGTTTTTTTAGAAAATATCTGTGGTGCTCTAAGGCGCCATATCTATGGGCTAATTTACACGAAAAACTGAGGAGTTTGGGTAATTCCTAAAAATTGGCATGTAAATGCGAAGATATGCATTAAAAAATGGTAGGAGTATGCGTGATGGTTAGCCAATTCATTACTGATGTCCTCATAATGTTTTTTTAGATTGTTTTTTGTAGAATGCGTGATGGTTACCGAATTCATTACTGATGTCTCATAATATTGTTTTAGAAAAAAAATTTGGGAGCTCCTGGGCGCCTGATCCATGTGCTAATACGTATATAGTTACGAAATTATAAGCTAAGACATTAAATTCGTCACGAATGTACATGTTAAATGCATAGACTTCAAAGGGAGTAGTCACTTACATCTTTTAGCATCATGACATTTGCCCTTTAAATTGAATGTTACCTTCACAGTGAAAAGATCGTTTCATCACCAAATTTTTTTTTTGTCTTACAATTTATTAATTTTTGAACACAAAAAAATTTCATCTAAAAAAATATGTTGTTATAATATTGACAAATTAGAGTTTGTAGTTAAATATTATAAGTTTTAGCTATAAAAATTTAGATTTAATTATGACATTTATTTTCGTCACTATTAATATAAATAATTGGTGACAAAGATTTTATTGTCTCTAATCAATTGTGATTTAGTTACAACAAAATAATTGGCACAAAATATGTATGGTGTTAAATAGCGATAACTTAAAATTTAAAGTGAATAATTCAACTATTTGCTACGAAAAAATTCATAGCTAAATACAATTATTTTTGGCTACAATTGTTCAAAATTACAACTTACAACTTACAAAAAGAATAATTCAAGTGCTTCATAAGAAATAGAAAGAGTCCATTCGTTAATTGGCGAGGGAAAATATTAAAATCAACAAATTCGATCGATTTTGTAAAAATGGAAAAGTTCAATTCATCAACTTTCTTAAATTATGCAATTATAAAATGCATCATTTGAAAAATACAATCCAGGTTATAAGTACCGTGAGTGGGGTACGGTTCTACCACTATATTGCTAATATTTGTTGTCTTAACACTTTTGTTTTTTATTTGATACACTTTCATCGATAAAGACGATAGAAAAAATAATTTCTCAAGTCTTGGTGTTAATTTTTGTGCTTGTCTATTGATTTGTGATTGGTAAACTGCATAGACTAAGCCGATCTATTTGCTTCTGCCTAAAAATATATACATATTTAATAGTAATTCCACATACGTATGTAGCAAAACTATACATAGATAACATCGACTTACAAACTTAGACTTTGCAAAGGTACAAAATATTTCATGAATTTCTATTAACTTTTTCCATCACTGTGAAAATTGAAATAAACTAAAAAATGAAAGCACAAATGAAAGAAATGAACCAACTAGGATTTCAAATATATTATGATGAAGTACTATAGTTATGGGTATCAATGATTTTTCAAAACAATTGATTTACAAATCGAATTGAACCGATTATTCAATTTTTTTTAATCAAATTGAAAGTTTAATTTTATATAAATATATAATTGTATTGAGTAATTTATAAAATTTATAAAAATAAATAAATAAAATGACAGAGTCGTACTGAATATATTTAAAGATATTTTTAAAAATATATAGTTTAATTAAAATATAATCTACATTTGAATGAATTGTGGGTGTAAATAATCATATATATATATATATATATATATATTATTACTACAGAAGTGAATGAAGTTAAAAATAAAATAAAAATGAGAGACAAGAGAGAGTTGATCGGATGGTAAGCACTCCTCACTTCCAACCTTAAGGTTGTGAGTTTGAGTCCCCAAGAAAGCATAATGTGGGAGCCCAGGAGCGGGCTGGTTAAAAAAATTGAGATGGGAGATAATAGGAACATTAACCTCTTTTATATAATAATAAATTTATCCACAATTAATACATTTAAGAAAAAAATAATTTTTGATATATAAAATATAGTCATTAGTGACGAAATTAGATTTTGTTCAACTACAAAATACATATAACTTTAGAGACAATTGATATCGTCACTGATTGAAGTAAAATAATTAGCGACGATATAATTTTGTCGGTAGTAATAACTTTTTTAGTGACAAAGGATACTATTAACTACAAAAAATATACTTTTTACGACAAATAAATTTGTCACAAATGTTGAAGCATTTGGGGACGATTTTTCTTTTTGTAGTTAAATAATACTTTTAGCGATGAAGCACTAAATCATATTTGTATACTTTTAGCGACACACATTTAGTGACGACTGATTGACGAATTATTTTTTTGTCTCACAAGATTTTTAGTGACGAAATATGATTTATAAATGATGAAATTATTTGTCCCTGATAATCGAATTTGTTGTAGGGGCATCACAAACCCCGGAATTTGGGTAATTCCTATAAATGGTCTATAATTGCAAAAATTTGCGTTAAAATTGGTGTGCGTATACATGATGATATCCCAATTGATTACAGAGATCTTCATAATATTTTTTGGAAAAAGTCTTTGGGTGCTTTGAGGCGCCAGATCCGAGGGCTTTTGCACACTTGAAACTGAGAAATTAGGGTAATTCCTAAGAAATAATATGTAAATGCGAAAATATGCATTAAAATAGTATGAATATACGTAATGGTTCTCCAACTCATTGCGTAGGTTCTCATAAAGTTTTTTCAGAATTTTTTTTTGGGTGCTTCGAGGTGCCTGATCCATGAGCTAATACACACGAAAAATGGAGGAATTTGGGTAATACATAAAAAATGGCATATAAATGTGAAAATATGCATTAAAAATGGTGTGAGTATACATGATGGTTCTCCATCTCATTACAGAGGTCGTCTTAAAGTTTTTTTTTAGAAAAAAATAATTTTGTGCTCTAGGGCGCCAGATCCATGGGCTAATACACAGGAAAAATCGATGAATTTGGGTAATTCCTAAAAAATGGTTTATAAATGCAAAAATATGTGTTCAAAAAATGTTGTGAGTATATGTGATTGATCCCAAACTCATTACGGAGGTATTTATAATTTTCTTTAGAAAAGATGTTTGGGTGCTCCGGGGCGCCCAATCAATGGGATAATACACATGAAAAATTGAGGATTTTCGTTTAATCTGAAGTAATGGCCAATAAATGCGAAAATATGCGTTAAAATGTTGTGAGTATACGTGATGGTTCCTCAACTCATTTCAGAGGACCTTTTGAAAAAAAATCAATTTTTTTTGTTGCTCTGATGCTCCAGATCCATGGGCTAATATATACGAAAAACCCAGAAATTTGGCTAATTCCTAAAAAATGGCCTGTAAATTCAAAAAATAAGCGTTAAAAAATGGTGTGAATATACATAATGGATGCCCAACTCAATACAGAAGTCCTTATAAAGTTTTTTTTGGAAATTTTTTTGAATGCTCTTAAGATCCATGGACATTACACACGAAAAATTGAGGAATTTGGGTAATTCCTAAAAAATGCTTGTAAATGCAAAAATATTCGTTAAAAGAATGGTGTGAGTATACGTGATGGTTCCTCAAATCATTATGGAAGTCCTCATGAAAATTTTTCAAAAAAAATAATTTAGGGTGCTCTGAGGTACCCAGATCCATGGGCTAATACACATGAAAAACCGATGAATTTGGGTAATTCCTAGGAAATGGCTTGTAAATGAAAAAAATATGCTTTAAAAAATGGTGTGAGTATATGTGATTGTAACACCTCGCTATTTGAAAGAACTAGAAAGAGCTAGAATTAGAAAGAGTCATTTTTGGAAATAAGTTAAATCTGGAAAATTGGCTAAGTTATGTTAAGTATGAGTTTTTGGTCAACTTCAAATGACCATAACTCCTAGATCAGGATGATTTAGGTGTGCTACCAGATACCGTAGGAAAGATCTCTGAATTATCTTTCCAACGCCGCTGAGTTTGCGCAATTCCGAATTTGTATAAGTGAGATATTCCCATTCGAAGTTGGGCTGTCTAGATAAGGAAAGTCAAAACCAGATTTTGGAAGGGTATTTTGGTCTTTTCCTTACTCAATTGTTTTATTTCGTTTTTAGGAGTTTAATTGGGGTCTAAACTAAACTTGATATATGTTCTTGAAATTGATTTTAGTTCTTGAGAGTTGATGGGATTGTTGAGTTCTTGATGGTATTGTGTCAATTTTTAGAGTGATATTTGATTAGATTCTTATGTTCATGTACTGGGTATCTGAAACTAAAGAGGGATTGAGAAAAAGAATCGAATTTCAGTGATTTAGGGTTAGAAAACGAAGAAGGAAAAAGTCGGGCAAAATTGGGGTCCCAGTCCACTTCGCGGACCTGCCTCACCCCTTTCCCAAAAAATTTCACCGCGTTGCGGAGTGGTCACGGACCATTCTAACTCTAAATAAATTTCGCAATCAAATATTTAAATGCATCTCCGCGTCACGGACTTGCTTCCAGACAGGGATTTCTTGATTGTTTCTCATGTTTAACTATCTAAAAACACTCCTAAATATCATGAGGTCCTCATAAAGTATTTTGAATTTTTTTTGGATGCTCTGGGGTGCCAGATCCATGGACTATAACACACAACAAATTGAGGATTTTGGGTAATTTCTAATAAATTTCTTGTAAATGTGGAAATATGTGTTAAAAATGGTGTGAGTATACGTGGTAGTTCCCAACTCATTACGGAGGTCCATATAAAGTCATCTGAGAAAAAACGTTTGGGTGCTTCGGGGTGCCAGATCCATGGGCTATAATACACGTAAAATAAATGAATTTGGGTCATTAAAAAAAAAAGGGCATGTAAATGTGGAAATAGGTGTTAAAAAAATGGTGTGTGTATATGTGATGGTTCCCCAACTCATTATGGAGATTCTGATCAAGTTTTTTGAGAAATATTTTTTGGGTGCTCCGGGCGTCATATCCATGAGATCACACGAAAAATCAATGATTTTACGTAATTCCTAAAAAAGGGTCTATATGAGCGGAAATAGGCGTTAAAAAATAGTGTGAGTATACGTGGTGGTTCACAACTCATTACGGAGGTCCTCATACAGTTTTTCGAGGATATTTTTTTGGGTTCTACTGGGTGCCAGATTCATGGGTTATTACACACGAAAAATCATGGATTTTGGGTAATTCCTAAAAAAAGGCTTGTAAATGCAGAAATAAACGTTAAAAAATTATGTGACTATACGTGTTGGTTCTGTAACTCATTACAAAGGTACTCATAAATTTTCTTGAGAAAAACAATTGGGTGCTCCAAGTGCCAGATCCATGGGGTATAACACACGAAAAAATGAGGAATTTGGGTAATTCATAAAAAGGGGCCTGTAAATGTGGAAATAGGCGTTAAAATGGTGTGATTATAAGTAGTGGTTCCCCAAATCATTACGGAGGTCCTCACAAAGTTTTTTTTTTTTTTGGATGTGCTGTGTGCCAGATCCATGGGCTATAACACACGAAAAATTGAGGATTTTGGGTAATTCCTAAAAATGGATTCTAAATGTGGAAATAGACGTTAAAAATGGTGTGAGTATATGTGGTGGTTCTCAAACTCATTATGGAGGTCCTCATAAAGTTTTTTTAGAAAAATATTCGGTGCTTTGGGGTGCCAGATCTATTAGCTATAACACACGAAAAATTGAGAAATTTGGATAATTCCTACAAAAGGGCTTGTAAATGGGAAAATAGGCATGAAAAATGGCTTGAGTATACATTGTGGTTCCTCCAACTCATTATGGATGTCCTCACAACTTTTTTAAGAAACAAAATTGGGTGCTCTAAGGCGCCAGATCCATGGGCTATAAACACACAAAAAATCGAGAAATTTGGGTAATTACTAAAAAAGGTCTTTAAATGTGAAAATAGGAGTTAAAAATGGTGTGGATATACGTGGTTTTCCCCCAACTCATTACGAAGTCCTCATAAAGTTTTTTGAGAAAAATATTTTGGGTGCTCCGGGGCACTAGATCCATGGGCTATACACACGAAAAATTGAGGATTTTGGGTAATTCCTAAAAAAGGCATGTAAATGCGAAAATAAGTGTTAAAAATAGTGTGAGTATACATGGTGGTTTACCAACTCATTAGGAGGTTTTCATAAAGTTTTTTGACAAAAAAAAGTGTGTGTGCTCTGGGTGCTAAATCAATGGGCTATAACACACGAAAAATCTAGGATTTTGGATAATTTCTAAAAAAGGCATGTAAATGCAGAAATAGGAGTTTAAAAAATAGTGTGAGTATATGTGGTGGTTTCTCAACTCATTATAGAGGTCCTCATAAAGTTTTTTTTTTTTAAAAAAATTTGGTGCTCGGGTATAACACATCAAAGATCGAGGAATTTGGTCATTCCTAAAATAGGGCATGTAAATGTGGAAATATGCGTTAAAAAATGGTGTGAGTATATGTGGTGGTTCCCCAACTCATTACGAAGGTTCTCATAAAGTTTTTTGAGAAAAAAAAATTGGGTGCTCCGGAAGTCAGATCCATAGGCTAAACACACGAAAAATTAAGGATTTTGGTAATTTCTAAAAAGGGTCTGTAAATGCGGAAATATGCATTTAAAAATGGTGTGAGTATACGTTGTAATTCCCCAACTCATTACAGAAGTCATAATAATGTTTTTTGATAAAAAAAAATTGGTGCTCCAGGGTGTCTGATCAATGGGTATAACATACGAAAAATCGAGGATTTTGTGTAATTCCTAAAAAATGGCTTGTAAATGCAGAAATAGGCGTTAAAAATGGTGTGAGTATATGAGGTGGTTCCCCAACTCATTACAGAGGTCCTCATAAATATTTTTGGAGAGAAAAATTTTTGGTGCTCCAGGGCCCCATATCCATGGGCATAACACACGATAAATCGAAGAGTTTGGATAATTCCTAAAAAGGGGCTTGTAAATGTGAAATAGGCGTTAAAACAAGGTGTGAGTAAACGTGGTGGTTTCCCAACTCATTATGGAGGTCCTCATAAAGTTTTTTTGAATTTTTTTTTTTTGGTGATCCGACGCGCTTGATCCATGATGGGCTATATATATAACACAATAAAAATCAAGGATTTTGGGTAATTCCTAAAAAAGGGTCTTTAAATGTAGAAATAGACGTTAAAAAATTGGTGTAAGTATATGTGGTGGTTCCCCAACTCATTACAGAGGTACTCATAAAGAATTTTTAGAATTTTTTTTTGGAACTCTGGGGTGCCTGATCCATGGGCTATAACATAAGAAAAATTGAGGATTTTTGATAATTCCTAAATAAAGCCTATAAATGAGGAAATATGTACTGAGAAAATGGTGTGAGTATACGTGGTGGTTCCCCAACTCATTACAGGGGACCTCGTAAAAGTTTTTTGAGAAAAACATTTGGGTGCTCCGGGGTGCCAGATTCATGGGCTATAACATCCGAAAAATTGAGGATTTTGGGTGAGTCCTAAAAAGGGTCATGTAAATGCAGAAATAGGCGTTAAAAATGGTATGAGTATATATGTGGTGGTTCCCCAACTCATAATAGAGGTCCTCATAAATTTTTTAGATTAAAAAATATGGGTGCTTTGAGGTGATAGATCCATGGGCATAACACACGAAAAAAATTAAGGATTTTGGTTAATTCCTAAAAAAGGGCCTTTAAATGCAGAAATAGGCTTTAAAATTGTGTGAGTATACTTGTTGGTTCCCCAAATCATTATAGAGGTCCTCATAAAGTTTTTTGAAAAAAATAATTGGGTGCTCTGGGGTGCTAGATCCATGGGCTATATAACATGCGAAAAATTGAGGATTTTGAGTAATTCCTAAAAAAGATCATGTAAATGCGAAAATAGGTGTTAAAAAATGGTGTGAGTATACATGGTTGTTCCCCAACTCATTACGGAGGTCCATATAAAGTATTCTGAGAGAAAAAGTTTAGTTGCTCTAGGTGCTAGATCCATGGGCTATAATCACGAAAAATTAAGGATTTTGGGTAATTCCTATAAAAATCTCTCTAAATGCGGAAATAGTCGTTAAAAATGGTGTGTGTATATATGGTGGTTTCCCAACTCATTACGTAGGTCTTGATCAATTTTTTTAAGAAATTTTTTTTGGGTGCTCTAGGGCGCCATATCCATGGGCTATAACACACGTAAAATCGAGGATTTTAGGTAATTTCTTAAAAAAGGGTCTGCAAATGCAGAAATAGAGGTCCTGTAAATGCAGAAATAGAGGTCCTGTAAATGCGAAAATAGGCGTTAAAAATTGATGTAAGTATACGTGGTGGTTCTCCAACTCATTTCAGAGGTCCTCATAAATTTTCTTGAGAAAAATATTTGGGTGCTTCAGGACGCCAAATCCATAGGTAACATACGGAAAATTGAGAATTTGGGTAATTCCTAAAAAATGGACTTTAAATGCAGAAATATGCATTAAAAATTGTGTGATTATAAGTGGTGGTTCCCCAAATCATTACGGAGGTGCTCACAATTTTTTTTGAGGAAAAACTTCCAGTGCTTCGGGACGCCAGATCCATGGGCATACGAAAAATCAAGGATTTTGGGTAATTCCTAAAAAAGGCCTATAAATGCGAAATAGTCATTATATTAATAGTGTGAGTACACGTGGTAGTTCCCCAACTACTTACGAAGGTTCTCACAAAGTTATTTGAGGAATTTTTTTTGAGTGTTGCGGTAAGCCAGATCCATGGGCTATAACACGAAAAATTAAGCATTTTGGGCAATTTTTAAAAAAGGGACTGTAAAAGCAAAAATAGGCATTAAAAATGAAGTGACTGTACGTGGTGGTTCCCAACTCATTACGGAGGTTCTCATAAATAATTTTGAGAAAAAAAAGTTGGGTTCTCCGTAGTGGCAGATCTATGGGTTATAACACACAAGAAATCGATGTTTGGGTAGTTCCTAAAACATGGTGGTTCCCCAACTCATTACGGAGGTTCTTATAATTTTTCTTGAGAAAAATAATTTATGTGCTCCGGACTGCCAGATCCATGGGATATATCACACGAAAAATTATGGATTTAAGGTAATTACTAAAAAAGGGCTTGTAAATGCAGAAACAAACGTTAAAAATCATGTAAGTATACATGGGTGTTTCCCAACTCATTACGGAGGTCGTCATATAGTTTTTTGAGAAAAAAAATTTAGGTGCTCTAGGGCGCAAGATCAATGGGCTATAACACACGAAAAATCGAGAAATTTGGGTAATTTCTAAAAAAGGAACTGTAAATGCGGAAATAGGCGTTACAAATGGTGTGAGTATAATTGGTGGTTCTCCAACTCATTATGGAGGTCCACATAAAGTTTTTTGAGAAATTTTTTTAGGTGCTCCAGGGTGCTAGTTAAATGGGCTATAACACTAGAAAAATCGAGAATTTTGTGTTATTCCCAAAATAGGACTTGTAAATGCCGAAATAGGCGTTAAAAATTGTGTGAGTATACTTGGTGGTTCCCCAACTCATTATGGAGGTCCTCATAAAGTTTTTGAGAAAAAATTGGGCGTTCTAGAGCGCCAGAACCATGGGCTATAACACACGAAGAGTCAAGGAATTTGGGTAATTCCTAAAAAAGGGCATGTAAATGCGGAAATAGGCGTTAAAAATAGTGTGACTATAAGTGGTTGTTCCCCAACTCATTACAAAAGTCCTTATAAAATATTTTGAAAAAATTCTTTTGGTGCTCTGGGCGCGAGATCTATTGCTATAACACACGAAAAATTGAGGAGTTTGGGTCATTTCTAAAAAAAGGCATGTAAACGCTGAAACAGACGTTAAACAAATGGTTTGATAATTCATGGTGGTTCCCCAACATATAACGGAGGTCCTCATAAATTTTATTGAGGAAAAAAATTTGGGTGCACTGGAGCGCTATCCATTAGCTATAATACACAAAACAATCGAGAAATTTGGGCAATACCTAAAAAAGGGGCCTGTAAATGTGGAAATAGGGATTAAAAAATGATGTGAGTATACGTAGTGGTTCCTAACTCATTACAGAGGTCCTCATAGAGTTTTTTGTGAAATTTGTTTTGGGTGCTCCAGGGCGCCATATCAATGGGCTACACACGAAAAATCAAGGATTTTAGGTAACTCCTAAAAAATGACTTGTAAATGCGGAAATATGCGTAAAAAAATAGTGTAAGTATACGTGTCAGTTACCCAACTCATTACGAAAGACCTTATAAAGGTTTTTGAGCAAAAAGCTCCGGGGTGCCAAATCCATGGGTATAACACACGAAAAATCGAGGATTTTGGGTAATTTTTAAAAAAGGACTTGTAAATGCGGAATAGGCGTTAAAAATGAAGTGACTATACATGGTGGTTGGTTCCCTAACTCATTACGGATGTTCGTATAATTTTTTTTGAGAAAAAAATTTGGATGCTCCGAGGCGCCAGATCCATGATATAACACACAAAAAAATAGAGGAATTTTTGGGTAATTTCTAAAAAAGAGCCTCTAAATGCCGAAAGAGAAGTTAAAAAATGGTATGAGTATACATGGTAATTCTCCAACTTATTACGGAGGTCCTCATAATTTTTTTTGAGAAAAATAATTTGGGTTCTGTGGATTGCCAGATCCATGGGTTATTATAACACACGAAAAATTGAGGATTTTGGATAATTCTTAAAAAGGGCCTCTAAATGTGGAAATAGACATTAAAAAATGGCATGAGTATACATGGTGATTCCCCAACATATTACGAGGTCCTCATAAAGATTTTTTAGAAAATAACGTTGGGTGCTCCGTAGTTCCAGATCCATGGGTTATAACACAGGAAAAATTGAAGATTTTGGATAATACCTAAAATATAGCTTGTAAATGCGGAAATATGCGTTAAAAATGATATGAGTATAAGTGGTGGTTCCCTAACTCATTACTGAGGTCTTCATAAAGATTTTTGAGAATTTTTTTTGGGTGCTCCAGGGTGTCAGATCCATGGGCTACGAAACACAAAAAATTAAGGATATTGGGTAATTCCTAAAAGAGGATTTGTAAATGTGGAAATATGCGTTAAAAATGGTGTGAGTATACGTGGTGGTTCCCAAACTCATCATGAAGGTCCTCATAAAATTTCTTGAGAAAAAAAATTGGGTGCTTCAGGGCGTCGCATCCATTGGCTATAACGCACGAAAAATCAAGAATTTTTGGGTAATTCCTAAAAAAGGGCATGTAAATGTGGAAATAGGCATTAAAAAGTATGAGTATATGTGGTGGTTCCCCAACTCATTACGGCGGTCCTCATAAAGTTTTTTGAGAAATTTTTTTTGGGTTCTTCGGGGTGTTAGATCCATGGGCTATATAACACACGAAAAATTAAGAAATTTGGGTAATTTATTAAAAAAAAAGACTTGTAAATGTGAAAATAAGTGTTAAAAAATGGTGTGAGTAAAAGTGGTGGTTCCCCAACTCATTACGGAGGTTCTCATAAATATTTTTGAGAATTTTTTTTTTGGTGCTCCAGGGTGCCAGCTCCATGGGATATACACACGAAAAATCAAGAAATTTGGGTAATTCTTAAAAAAAGGTCTGTAAATGTGGAAGTAGGTGTTAAAAATGATGTCAGTAAATATGGTGATTCCCCAACTCATTACGAAGGTCATCATAAACGATTTTGAGAAAAAAAAATTGGGTGCTCCGGGGTGCCAAATCTATGGGCTATAACACACGAAAACTCAAGGAATTTGGATAATTTCTAAAAAGGGCCCATAAATGTGGAAATAAGTGTTAAAATTAGTGTGAGTAAACGTGATGGTTTCCCAACTCATTACAGAGGTCCTCATAAAGTTTTTTGAGTAAAAAAAGTTGGGTGTTCTGAGGTGCTAAATCCACGGGTATAACATACGAAAAATCAAGAAATTTGGGTAATTCCTAAAAAAGGGCCATAAATGTGGAAATAGGTGTTAAAAATGGTGTGAATAAACGCAGTGGTTTTTCAACTCATTACGGAGGTCCTCATAAAGGTTTTTGAGAAAAATCATTTTGGGTGTTGTGAAGTGCCATATTCATGGACTATATAACACACGAAAAATCAAGAATTTTGGGTAATTGCTAAAAGAGAGCCTCTAAATGCGAAAATAGACATTAAAAAATGGTGTGAGTATACATGGTGGTTCCCCAACTCATTACGGAGGTCCTCAAAACAAAATTTGAGAATTTTTTTTGGGTGCTACGAGGTGCCAGATTCATGGGCTATAACACATAAAAAATCGAGGATTCTCTAAAAATGGGTCTAAAATGCAGAAATAAGCGTTAAAAAATTGTGTGAGTATACGTGGTGGTTTCCCAGCTCATTACAGAGGTCCTCATAAACTTTCTTGAAAAAAAAATTGGTTGCTTTAGGGTGCCAAATTTTGAACATATCTTAAAAAAGGGTCTGTAAATTTGAAAATAAGCGTTAAATGATGTGAGTACACATGGTGGTTTTCAACTCATTACGGAGGTTCTCATAAAGTTTTTTGAGAAAATTTTTTTGGGTGCTCCGGGGTGTAAGACCCATGGGTTATATAACACCCGAAAAATAACGGATTTCGGGTAATTCCTAAAAAAGAGCCCGTAAATGCGAAAATAGGCATTAAAAAAATCGTGTGAGTATACATAGTGGTTCTCCAACTCATTACGGAGGTCCTCATAAAGTTTTTTGGGAAAAAAAATAGGATGCTACAGGGCGCATGATCCATGGATTTCATGGTCTATATAACACACAAAAAATTGAGGATTTTGGATAATTGCTAAAAAAAGGTCTATAAATGCGGAAATAGGTATTAAAAATAGTGTGAGTATACATGGTGGTTCCCTAACTCATTCCGCATCTTCATAAAAAAATTTAGAAAAAAAATTGGGTGCTCTGTGGCGCCATATCCATGTGCTATAACACACGAAAAATAATGAATTTTGGGTAATTTCTAAAAAAAAGCTTGTAAATGCGGAAATAGGAGTTAAAAATAGTATGAGTATACTTGGTAATTCTCCAACTCATTACGGAGGTCCTCATAAATGTTTTTGAGAGGAAAAAAATTGGGTGCTCCGGGGCTCCTGATCCTTGGGCTATAACACACAAAAAACCAAGGAATTTATAGTAATTCCTAGAAACGGGGCGATTAAATACAGAAATAGGCGTTAAAAATGGTGTGAGTATATGTGGTTGTTCCTCAACTCATTACGGAGGTCCTCCTAAGGTTTTTGGGGAAAAAATTGGATGCTCCGGGGCGCTAGATCCATGGGATATAATACACGAAAAATTGAGGATATTGAGGTCTTCCTAAAAATGGGCCTGTAAATGCGGAAATAGACGTTAAAAATGGTGTGAGCATTTTGGTGGTTCCCTAACTCATTACGGAGGTCCTCATAATGTTTTTTGAGAAAAAATAAATTTGGTGCTCTGGTGTCCCAGATCGATGGGCTATAACACATGTAAAATCGAGGATTTTTGGTTTATGATAATTTCTAAAATAAATGGTCTCTAAATGCGGAAATAGGAGTTAAAAATATGGTGTGAGTATACGTGGTGGTTCCCCAAATACTTACAGAGGTCCTCATAAAGTATTTTGAGAAAAAAGATTTGGGTGCACCGAGAAGCTAGATCCATGGGCTATAACACACGAAAAATTGAGGAATTTGAATAATTCCTAAAAATGGGTCAGTAAATGCGAAAATAAGCGTTAAAAAATGGTGTGAGTATACGTGGTGGCTCCTCAACTCATTACAGAGGTCCTCAAAAAGTTTTTTAAGAAAAAAATTTGAAGTAATTTCTAAAAAAAGGGCATGTAAATACGGAAATAGGCGTTTAAAACTGGTGTGAATATACGTAGTGGTTCCTCAACTCATTACAGAGGTCCTCATAAAGATTTTTGAGAAAACTTTTTAGGTGCTCCGAGGTGCCAGATCCATTGGCTATATAACACACGGAAAATCGATGATTTTGGGTAATTCCTAAAAGTCAGCCTGTAAATGCGGAAATAGGCGTCAAAAAAATGATGTGAGTATACGTGATCGTTACCTAACTCATTACGAAGGTCCTCAAAAAGTGTTTTGAGATAAAAAATTTGGGTGCTCTAGGACGCTAGATCCATGGGCTAACACACGAAAAAATAATGGAATTTGGGTAATTCCTAAAAAATGACCTGTAAATGCGAAAATAGGCGTTAAAAAGAGAGTGAATATATGTGGTGGTTCCTCAACTCATAACGGAGGTCTTCAAAAAAAAAAAATTGGGTACTCAGGGAGCCTTATCCTTGGGTTATATATAACACATGAAAAATCAAGGATTTTGGGTAATTCCTAAAAAAGAGTCTGTAAATGAGAAAATAAGCGTTAAAAAAATGGTGTGAGTATACGTGGTGGTTCCCCAAATCATTACGGAGGTCCTTATAAAGTTTTTTAAGAATTTTTTTTATATGCTTTGGGTTCTAGATTCATGGGCTATAACACAAGAAAAATCGAATATTTTGGTTAATTCCTAAAAAAAACTTGTAAATGCGAAAATAGGCACTAAAAAAAGGTGTGAGCATACATGGTGCTTCCCCAACTCATTACGGAGGTCCTCGGGGTGCCTAATCAATGGGCTATAACACACTAAAAATCAAGGTATTCGGGTAATTTGTTAAAAATGGCATGTAAATGCGGAAATATGCATTAAAAATGGTGTGAGTATACGTGGTGCTTCCCCAACTCATTACGGAGGTCCTCAAAAAGTTTTTTGAGAAAAAAATTAGGGTGCTCCGGGCGCCACAGAAAAATCAAGGAATTTTGGTAATTCCTAAAATATGGTTGTAAACGCAGAAATAAGCGTTAAAAATGGTGTGAGTTTACGTGGTAGTTCCCCAACTCATCACAAAAGTCTTTATAAAATTTTATGAGAAATTTTTTTTAGGTGCTCTGGGCGCCTGATCCCTGTGATATAACACACGAAAAATTGAAGATTTTGGGTAATTCCCAAAAAAAGTCTGCAAATGCGGAAATAGGCTTTAAAAAGATGGTGTGGTGGTTCCCCAACTCATTACGAAGGTCATCATAAATTTTTTGAAGAAAAAAATTAGGTGCTCCGGGGTGCAAGATCCATGGGCTGACGCACGAAAAATTGAGGATTTTGGGTGATTTAAAAAAAGGGTCTGTAAATGCGGAAATAAGAATTAAAAAATAGTCTGAGTATATTCGGTGGTCCCCCAACTCATTACGGAGGTTATGATAAAAAAAAATTGAGTGCTCCGGGGTGCCAGATCCATGGGCTATATATGTTTCCTTGCTATATTCGATAATTGATTGACGCTATTAAATCAAATAATTTGCACGAAACTATATCAGGCTGCCCTAGAATTCCCCTAGTCATTGTTTGAAATCCAATTGAAATTGAATCGTAGCAGTTTACCTCAGTATTTATGCATTCAAAATCATATTTCATTAACACTTGCTTTGAATTTAAATTGTTGGAAGAATTGAATACCCGACTCTTAAAAAGAGCTATTTTAATACCTGCATAACACCGTATACTTGCATGTGCGTTTGGAAAGAACACGCATGATCTTCTAAACACATTATTGTAACCCATTATTCACGATCAATTTTCCAAGCATCAATATCTTTTCGATTACATTTAGACCAATTTCTGCACCATATTACATATGGACCTATGGATTAATAAACCAAGGAGGACTTAAACACCAAATCACAAGAAAACATTGACAGTTCAGTAAAAATAACAATCAATATATCTGATGATTTATCTGGACTTTAGAACCATTTGTGCCCCGAGGACCCCCACCCCACCACCCGAGGCGTCGTGCCCCTAGGCATCCCACCACACCTCATCGAGCCATGAGGCCCCCACCCTACCTCCCCGTGTCTCGAGGCCCCCCACCCCACATCCCTGAGTCTCAAGGCGCCGTGCCTCGAGGCCACCCCACACCCACCCCCGAGCCTCGAGCCCCTCACTCCCGAGCCCCGAGGTGCAGTTCTCCGAGCCACCCAATCCCTTCGCCCCGAGACGATGTGCCTCGAGGCCCCCTACCCCTAGCCCCGATGTGCTGTGCCTCGAGCTCCCCCCATCCTTATCCCCAAGGCGCCGTGCCCCGAGGCCCCCCCCACCCTTAGCCCCGAGGCGCCGTGCCCTGAGGTCCCCTCACCCCCTAGCCGTAAGGCACCGTGCCTCGAAGCCCCCACACCCCCTAGCCCCGAGGCACCGTGTCCCGAGTCCCCCCCACACCTTAACCCCGAGGCGCCGTTCCCCGAGGCTCTCCCAACCCCTAGCCCCGAAACGTCGTGACGCGAGTCCCGCCCAACCGCTATCCCTGAGGTGCTGTGACCCGAGGCCCGTCCAACCCCTATCCCCGAGGTGCCGTGCCTCAAGGCCTGCTCAACCCCACCCCTCCCCTCGAGGCGTCGTGCCTCAAGGCCCCCTACCCCTTGAGCCCCGAGGTGCCATGACTCGAGGACCCTCCACCCCCACCTAGATCCCTGTGGCGTAGTGCCTCCTCTGTCCCCCCACCCCCCGAACCCTGAGGTGCAATGCCTCGAGACCCTCTCCCCCATGAGCCCCAAGGCGCAGTGCCTTGAGCCCCCCATCCCCACCCCCGAGGCTCGAGGTGCAGAGCCTCGGGTCCCCCACCCCTCGAGCCCCGAGGCGCAATTCCTTGAACCTATCTCACCCACGAGCCCCAAGGCGCAGTGCCTCGAGGCCCCCCACCCCCGACCACCGAGGCGCATTGCCTCGAGCCCCCAACAATCCCCGAGGTGCAGTGCTTCGATTCCTCCACCCCACCTGTAACATCCGACAATTTGAAATAGCTAAGAAGAGGCTTAGAATTTGAAATTTTCATTTTTTTTGGAAAGGATTTAAAAATCTGGAAAATTTGGCTAAGTGTGGAAATCAGTGGTTTTTGGCCAACTTTGAGCAGTCATAACTTCCA
>JAJOOS010025815.1:0-14397 GCA_029582725.1 Solanum chiquidenum
CGACCTACGTCCACAAAGGAGATGAGCAATCCACTATATAAACATGAGAGTACAAAATATAGAGAGAAACAACCTCAACCAATTCACTCGGAATACATAGGAGGTTCACACAAGTGATAACGTATCAAGCTTGTGACCCACAAATTCTCCCTCTAACCAAAACTCTCAAAGTCCTTAAGACTACATTGTGAATGCTGATTAAGTTAGAAAGAACAAGCTCATATTTATAGAGTCCTAAACCTTTCCTACAAGAAAAGGACTAGTCAAAATATTAAACCTTTTCCTAAAAGGAAAACCTATTTATGGTAAGAAACTCAGGGCAAATAAACCCCAACAATCTATACCGATCTGATAGATGAAAATATATATTTTTTTATTTTTAATAAGGAGTGTTTTATTTTAAAGTAAAAATTTCTAACGTGAATTTAAATTAATCGAATCTCAAATATATATTGAACATCACTTGAGGACAAAAAACTATTAGGATATGAATGGTACAAACCTAATAGCTTGTCAAGTTTTTGAAGCGCAAGAATTGAGACAAATAACTTTGAATGTATTTTTTGGATGTTTCTTTATTTTGATTTTTGTATTGAAATTCGATTATATTTGAATTTGTTTGAAAATCTCATATTAAAGTAATTTATTTCCCAACATAATAATTTTGTACACAGATCTTGAATCCAAGGTCTTCAGATGAATACTTATTATCCCACCATTTTTTAAAATTCATGTATTTATTCAGCATTCACAAAGTGCAAATAATTTTATATATAAAAATACTTCAAAAAGTTACCTCTCTCCGCATCTTGTATACCATTGGTGTGACCTATAGAAAGAATACACAAAATCAATTTGAATTCTCGATTTCAAAGTTAATTAAAATCGACTATATGAATTCTCTTTAAATTCATCTTAAGTCGATATTATATAAAATAAAAATATGCTGGTTTCTTTTTTTAAGAAAACAAGTTGTAAAGTTAATTCACCTGGCCATGAGAAAATGAAGATGAGACGGATAACAAAAAGGAAAGTCTTCATATTATTATTACCACACACTTGCAATTTCTCAAACTTAAAATACTTTAGAATTGTTGGCAAGATTTGTTTGAATGACTTGAAATTGGTGAAATCACGTGTCTTATAAATACATTGTATTGTGGAGGGAAAATATATAAAAAAAAATCTAAACTTGGCACGAAAATTTACTTTAGTACTTAAATTACACGGGTGTTTAAATACCCCCTAAACATCTTTGAAGTGATTAAAACACCCCCTAAGGGATGATGTGACAGAGAAAGTGAGTGCACTCTCCTGAAAGTGCGTGAAAATAGAGAAAAAAAAAGCTGAATTTTTAAAGCCCTACACATGGCCTTTTTTTATTGACCTATATATAACAAATTATTTAAATAGTTTTTTATATATATTAAATCTTTAAAATATGTAAATTTTCTTAATAAGAAGTAAATGAAATTATTGGGTCCTCTTTTTAATTTCTTAAAAAAAAAAATTCTTTTCATTTTGCTGTCTTCCTCAATACACATCTTTCTCCATTGAAACATCTCCTCCTCCATCTTCATCCCCACCTTTATCTACTATTTTCATTTCACTAATCTTTTACTAATCCGTAAAATTTAATACCAAAATTTATATTTTTTTGGACTAACTTTCTTAAGCAATCTTCATTTCTTATTTGAGTTATCAAGAAAATATTGGCTTTCAAGAAAATCCATTCTTCAAGTGGGTAAATTCGTTGGGAGGGTTCAAAGAAGATAATGTGAATATTAGTGAATTTTCTTCTTTAAAGTGACTTAAAAAATTATTGAATAGTGAAGAAGAAGAAAAGAAAGTATGGAAGGTTGGAATAATGGTGAACAACAAGGAAGAAGAAAGAGAAGGGTGGGGTATGCATTTATAAATTAATGAGAAAATTAATCAATTGATATAATTAATTTTCAAAAGTGTTTAAGAAAAAATAGTGAATAAGTAAAAAAGAAATAAAAATTATGACTTGGTGCCTACATGGTTATGATGTGGCGCTTACGTGGCTATGATGTAGCGGGTGAGAGTGGTGTTGTAGTCTCAGGGTGAAAAAAAATCACTTCAAAGATGTTAAGGGGGGTATTTAAACGTCCGTATAGTTTAAGTACTAAAGTAAGTTTTCGTGCCAAGTTCATATATATATTTTTTTAATGTATTTTCCCTATTGTGAATGTCATTAATTACATAATTTATTGATAAGTTTGTAATTAAATAAATTCCTAACTAGATAAGATTGTAATTGAATAAAGTTGAATTTGGCTTCTCTCCAATTCAAACATTTTCATATTTGAAAATTTAAGTCAAAGATTACATTAATTTTAACCAGCCTCCTAACTATAGTTACAAAACAAATTAGAAAAAAGATTCACTAATTATGATTTAAAAATCTATTTTTAACTCTTCATCAATATCATCACTTTAAATTTTAATTACACTTTCTGATTACTCCCCCGTCTCATTTTATGTGGCATTTTTTAGATTTTGAGATTCAAACAAGTCTATCTTTGACCATAAGTTTTTCATAAATCTTTTAAGCATTATGAATTATTAATTATTGTGACTTATAGTACTTTTTACGTAGTTTACAAATATATAAATTTCATTTCAAAAAAATTGAAGATCCATGCGCAAATTTCCGGTCAAACTTAAACTGTTTGACTCTTAAAAAATGAAAAGTATCACATAAATTGAGACATGAGTTTTTTTTTTTTTTTATGTATAATTAAGGAGACATTAATAGGTTTCATAGTTGGCTTGACAATGGGCAAACAATCCAATTGGTACATGTTTAGAAGGGACATGCCCTTTGATATATTAGATTGAAAAGGCAAAACTATGATAATACATATATAAATTGCAAATCACATACATAATAATAGTAACTGATCATAAAGCACAATATATAGGATATACAATTATTTTGCCTTATAACATACATAATATATTTATTTAAATTTAAATAAACTTATATAGTATAGTACTATGATATTTATAAATTAATTAGCATTATTGGCTCCTTTAGGAGGGTACCCTTTGCCTGGGGTATGCGCAGTATTTGCTCCACCTCCACCATTGTAGTCCACCATCACATCCACCTCTAAAACCTTACGCATATTCATTTGGTTAATCACCTAACAACAAAGAAAGGGGCGGGCCGATGATTAAGTTATATACACTGACATATGAAAACGAATAAAACTTACCATTAATCGAAAGAAAGAGCAAAACAAAGTTGATATCTATTTTCATTACTATAACAATATTATAATACATGCTTATATATCATTAAAAGATATGTTGGAACGATAAGTAGATTTTCATTCTTAATTAGAGATCAAGGGGTTCAATCCTTCAGGCCGAGAGTAGAATCATCTAAAGTAGAGAGCGTCTTATCCCAAAAAGAAATTTTCTTGCACAAATCAAAATTAATTGTGTCCAAAAGCAGATATCAAGCACCGAGTGAAAACTAAAGTGCAAATAGTCCAAAAGAAATTGATCAAAGTACCTCTCTCTGCAGGCTATGTAGCCTTGCTACGTCTTGTATGCCATTGCTGCAACCTATAGAAAACCAAAAAACTTGAAATTAATTAACAAATATGAATTGAATATTTGAAGTTAGAAAACCAAATTGATTATATTAGAACAGTAGTACTATGTAACTATTATGTCTCGATTCTAAACTAGTTGAGATTGATTATATGAATTCACTTTGATTGCATATTTTCCGTTAAAATTCATTTTAGGCGTTATACAAAATAATAATTGTAAAATTATTCACCTGGCCATGAACAAATGAAGATGAAACAGATAACAAAAAGAAGAGTCTTCATATTACCAAACTTGTAACTTCTCAAACTAAAAAAAATACTTTAAATTATTGCTAATATTTGTTTGAGTTACTTGAAATTGATGAAAACCCAGCTGCTTAAATAGTTGCAATTTTTTTTGTATTAGTTCACAATTTTTACGTAAAGTATTACTAGCTAGTTAGTGCGTTTGTCTTTGTACAAACTTCACTCGATGACTTTTTTGAAATTATTCACAAATGCATTTCAATTCATTTGTCACCTTCATATAAAAGTCAACTATCCATGCATATTTAAAAATGTCCTAACTTATTGTGTCAATTACTACGTACCATTGTCATTTATATATGATAGCAATTTGTTTTTCTAAATACAATTTAAGTTAACGTATAGTATGAGGTAAAGTTTGTGTACGTACATCATATTTTCTTTAGATTTTACTTGTAAATTATACTGAGCATGTAATTGTTGATTTAAGTTGACGTATATTTCAGATTCATTCATTTTCCGAGTTAACTTAGTACACACGTAGATCACATTTTTTCACGTATGATTTTTGCATAATTTGGAATTCTCACAAAATGGGGGGGGGGGATATTAGAAACATTTTCTCTATCTAAATAGGGATAAAGTCTATGTATCGATCTTTTTCAGACTCCATTTTGTGGGATTACCTAATGGACTTTTTCAACTAAAATTGCACATTTAGGGATAAAATTCCTTAATCATTATTTACTTTAGTGTATCTAGTTTGGCATAAATAAATGTAGGCCACAATACTTAAGTTAGGCACGAATCCATGTTTTAGTAAGAAGTTGCTTTTCATTATCACCTAAAAGCATCTTCCCACTTTATATTTCCTTTTTTCTTGGATTTATTTACCAAATAATGGATCCCCCAAATAATGATGCAAAATTGGCTTTGTATTAATTATTTACTTTCAACATTAACGAAAATACAGGGAAAACTTAAGTCACTAAATTAGTACAAATAAATGAATAATTGATTGGGACTCGATAAATTAAATAAGTTGTGGTAGAATCATGATCTCAAATTCTGAATTGTGTCTTTTTAATTAATTTTGTATTGGTATGTACTATTTTTTTTGATAACCGAGAAATCCGTCTGTAACCCGTCCTTTGGACCAATCACAGCCATCTAAACTCGGTGGATAATGGGCCCGCCCCTCTACCCTTCTCCACTTAATTACCGGGCTTCGCTTTGCATGGTGTGGGGCCACAAATCCTCCACCTTTTGCCACTTGAGCTAGGCCTTGGGAGCGGTATGTACTATTTATCATGGATGTTCTGTAGATCACCTCATTTTCCTTGTTTATAGTGGACTGACTGATTGATTCCTTTCACTCCACAATTTCACATGGACTCCTGTTGGAGATGAATGAATCTTCCAACTTTTGTAATTCAATTAGCATAATCATTCAAATCAGGACCATGTGTTGGTTTTCCATTTCACTATGCTTCAAACAAACCCAATAATGAAGGATTAAAAACACACCTAAAGAATATAACATAATCCTTCTTGTATTAGTTTATTAAATAAAAAATCACTTTCCCATTATTTCACTTAATTATATTGGTCAAAGACTATCCTTGTCACAAACCCCAGATATTAGAAGATTAGAATATACTAAAAGGAGTTAATAGTCATACTGACCTGAATTATCTTGGCCAACATGAGTTTCACCTCTGAGCTGAAATAGAGAGGCTGGCCATCCACAATCTCAAAATAATAGGAAGGAAGGCATCGTTATGATACAAAGGAAATACTCATTTTCAACCTCAAAGTGAACCATTTCAGTACAAGGACAAAAAATTTACGCAAAAAAGACCAAGCTTTTGCTTTGCAATTCACAATAACAGATCAGAAGCTGCAACAGATATACACACCCTTGACTTGTTGTGGGTGAGAATACGCAACTACCATTAGGAAATGACTACAGGTTGAAGTTTTTCTTCCTACTATGCAAGAACCACTCCAGCAGTGGAGGATGCTGATAAAGACAAAAATGGCATATCACCATCCCCGAAGCCTAGGTTGGATCGAAAAAATTTGGCATCTGACATTTGTCTCACAAAACGAGTAAAGCTAACCCAATTCCGATATTCAAACAAGTTCTTGTCCATCCTGACAAAATTGAATGAGAAGGTTGGAGTTCCTGGACCATTCCAGTAGAACCTAGACATCCGTAACACCTGTTCAAATGATCCGTCATCCAAGCTACTTGCACAGTTTTCACCTTGCAGAGGAATGTCACATAACCTAGCGGCAAGTGAAAGTTGTTTTACAAAACTTTCAGGACTACTGTCAGGATTCATCTGCTGCGCTTCTGCATCTTGCATTTCGAAACATGTACAACACATGGAAAAACCATATCTGCCAAACAGGCGAGCAATTGGCAGCAAACCATCTCGAATTGATGTATTGTAGTAGCCAGCCGTTAGCTCAGACGGGTGAGACTCTGTACGATAATGCCAGTGAATCCCAGCCACTTTCCCTGACAAATTAACTTCAAGACCGCGGAATATAGACTCTGCTTCCCTACAAATCCTCTCACCGTGAAGCAGCAACATCCCTGAGTACCATGCAAGGAAGAACTCTCCATATGGTGAGTTCCAAGAACCATCACTTTTGAAAAACTCTGAGCCTTCAGGATTTTGCATTAAACTGCCCGCACCAATAGGTCCGCCATTGGCCCACTCACGCATTCCCATCTCCCCAGCACACGCATTTAAAGATGCAAGCATATACTGCCAGCTCAAAAGAAGACAATCACAATTTTGGTTGGAGGATGACATGAAAAATCATTTGAGATACATAAAATCATTTTATTCACACCTTATCATAGCATTGGAATTCGCCAAGTTCACGTGATCGCAAAGTCCGAGCCCTCTTCTGTAAAGAGCATGAAGGATATCTCAACTCACCAGTAGGGCCCATACCAACTTGGATACCCTGCAACATAAATTTAAATTGCATAGGTATAACACCATTAAAAGTTAGTTGGTGAAGCATTAGGTGAGCATCATACAGTTATGACGCCACCAAAAAATGGTATGAAGGTGTCACGGAAGCTCCTCATAAATTCAGTATATGCTTGGATCGGAGATCGTCCATGCAGAACGGGAAGAACATCACATCCTATGGATATATATTCCATATTCCGTCTTCCAAACCTGTCTGAATATGCTAAATCTGGATCTTTATCGATTTCTTCACGAACCCACTGAGGAAGAGGAATCCTAGCAGCAGCGAAAGGAGAAATTTTCAGATTGTGAATTATTAACTAGCAGCAATCATCCTAATGGAACAGCAGAGGGAGAGGCCAGAGTAAGATCAGGAGAGCACAACGCTTAAAAAGTTCAACAAGCACCCAAGGATGTAGCCTAGTGGGCATTGAAGTGGGGGGGGGGGAACCCTTCTCGCCTTGGTAGCATTCTCCTTCTCTCTCGTGTCAAATTCCAGCGAAAAATAAATACTAGGTGATTTCTTCCTCTCTACCTAAGCCTAGGCATGTAGAGTTACCTGAAACCTGTGTTGGTGGGAGGTAGCAGGTATCCAGTGTAATACTTGAGCCACAAGCAAGCTGGCCCATACACCACCGTAATGAAAAAAATGAATAACAATAAGGATAGATAACTACCCCAAAACATTGAAACTTAAATAACTGTAAAAAAAATTAAAAAAAGAAAAACTATAATTCCAATTTCCAGTCAAGGTTTACAAATACAGAGAGAGCATTCAGTAATACGGAATCTATTGTGGGACAGAGTTAGTCCAGTTACTCATCAGCTCACATAACGGCCATAAGAAGACAAATGCTCTTCTGCATAACTAAACACTTACTCTCCATAATCTTTTACCTACCACAAACAATAGCCAGACTAGGACCAACTGAAAACAATGCTAACTCTTGTTAGCAAAATAAGAATCAATCTCATTTCTCTACTTGTGACAAAGAGGAACTACCACTGATGATGAAATTAACCTAGTCATTGCAACTTTTAGCATATATTTAATCAGTACTAAGATTTTCTGTTTTCCTTTTTTAAGATAATTCAAATTTTCCATTAAACAAAACATTCATATCTATATAATTTGTTGGTTATACATTCAACAGGGTATTCTCCCTTTACACCAAAAATACAAGAAATAAAATCATCTTCTATCATTCTCGCTATTTTGAAACAATCTTCTGTATCTTTCACGCCATAAGCACCTAAAGACAAAAATATTTAATATAACCCGTTATACGAGAAATAATAGAGAATCCAATCTTTTCAAAAACAGAAAAGAATCAAGTACCCTTCTACTAAACCTCCAAATTGATTGGATGAAGAAAATGCTCTTATTCTAAAGCAGCAATTCACCAAAAAAAAAATCAAAGCAAGAATTTCCACAAAAAGAGAGTCATGCAAGGGTGCGGCAGAGACATGACTTTGCTACACATTCCATAGGGAAGATCGTGATCTTTCTTCCATCATCACATCTCCACACACTACCTTTGTAGGGAGCAGGGGAAGAGAGTGACTTTGTGCGTTCAAAATGGCAAGTATACATCCAAGTGGATCTTTTGGCATGTACACCCTCCACCCCAAAATAAGTGTCGGCTTAGCAAAAATCACATCTATTAAGTAATCAATAAATACAATGTTTAGTTTATAAACTACCCAAATGTCTCTTAAAAATTGAACACTAATAAGAAGATGGAATATAAGGGTATAGTTGGAAAAACATATTAATTGTCTTGAATCACTAAGGTGACACTTAACTTGGGACAAATTGTTTTGCTAGGGTGACACTTATTTTGGGACGGAGGGAGTAAACATTATACATTTATACTATAGCACATTTGTACAGGGAAATCCGTTGGTATTTGTTATATTATGTTACCTCATTTAAGTGGAATAACAATTAATACTACACCTCAATCTCAAGCAAGTTCGGCCCGACTATGAAAACAACAATAAGCTCATCCTAGAGCAATATTATACGGAAACAACAACAAAAATAACAATAATATTTACTACCAAAAGTTCTCTAAATTTTAACAGCAGTTTAATTCAGATATGACTGAAGACTACTAGAAAGCATAAGACCTAAAGTAAATGTACTAATGCAACTAAATAATAATCCCAACTATTAGGTATCGCCTATATAAATCTTTTACTTTTACTATGTCCGGTTTTTTCGCTAGATATGAGTGGGTTCAAGAGATTATAGGTCTTTTGACATAACTTCCTTCCACTTGACTTTACGTCTACCTCATCCCCTTTTTAACACCTTAATTAACTATAGATTCACACCTCCAAACCGGTGCATTGGAGGTTGAAGCCGGACATGACCAAACTGACCTTCTCTCGTTTAATTATCAATGTGATCATTTCTAATCTTGTATGACTATACATCAATCTTAGCATGCGTATCCCAGTGACACTCATCTCGTGGATATGTCAGATTTTAGCGGCCCAACATTCACTGTCATATAACATTGTTGGTTCATTTAAGGAGACAAAGATACTTTTACTTATTTATTTATGTTTGCAACACGATCTGTCATTTACAAGCGTGACTCTTTCACTATGGATTAAGCATGTGGTACTCTTTTTGGCTCATTGATGACCATGAGAACTTGACTTAGGAGCCTGCTTGCTATGATGCCATGACGACCATTCAACCCAAAAATTATAAGGAAGCAAGTGAAGTAGCCCAAAAGTTTAACAAAATCCCTTACCTCCAAAAAATCAGGCTACATGTCGGGAAGTGTGCAAAGTTATATAGTTGTTTCATATTGCTGTAACATAAGAAAAATCACACACAAGTCCCATGTGAGAAAATTATATAACTCAACACCCTCCTGGCATGTAACCCGATTTTGGTGAACTTAAGTGAAACTTATGAATGTGATATTGAAGAATTTGAGCATGTAGCCTAAAATGAATTGAACTGTTTGATTTCCCCTTCAAGATTCTGAGAACTGAATAATGTTTACAAAGTAACCAAAAGGTGAAGATCAGATTATATCCTTAAAAGTTACATAATTACAGAAATTGGGGATCTCTCAATATTGATGAGTTACAAGACCTTACAATAATATATGAATTAATACTTCATGCTATCAACTTCCTAAACGTCACAGCCAAAGGGGGTAGAAGATGAATTATGGCACAAGTTAGATGGGGAACACTAGATGCATAATACTAGATAAACCGGATACCATTAATCGTTACCTTCTAAAAAAAAAAACCGGATACCAATTATATACCAAAAAGAAAAACTTGTTCAAATAATTATCCACATGGATGAGGCTGTCAAACTTTCGTGTTCATCCATTTCTCCATGCAAATTGTGCCACTTCCTTTTATTCCTTTTGATGAAGCCAATCAATTTCGAAACATGAAAATCAATGTTTCTTTTCTCACCAATCAAATTGATTCAAGTACCTAACAAGCTACTCTCTTCATTCCAAATCATGTGTCCATTCTTGTTTAGTTTGGCTGATAATTTTGTCCACTCTCATAAAGGTATCTTTTGCCCTACATATTTTTTAAAAGTTTCTACTCCTGAAAGAAAACTAACCATCAAACCCACTTTTATATAAAAAAGGATCCACGGTTTGAACTTGTTTGTGGAAAATTGAAGTGCAGGTATAGGCTCATAGAATTAGTTATTATGATAAACCTCAGTGTCTATACAAGTTAAGTTGTTCAAAACCAAAAAATGTTTTTCTAAGATCTTATTTGAAACTCCGTAGAGAATTATCATTTAATAAGTAATCGTATGAACTTTTTTTTGGAAATAATTTAATACATAACAGTATGAAACTTGACAGAATACACAGAAGTCATCTTCAATTCCAGGGAACCTGACAGTACAAAACTAAGCATTCTAAATATGTACCCCAATAACTAATATGCCAACTAGTTTGATTTTAAGGAGAATCATTCAGTTGAATCTAGTTCAAGACAGTCCAAGAAGCATCTCTTACTCCATTCCACTATGCAACCCATAAGCTTCACTTACTGGCTTAAACACCCTCCAGCAAGCCCTAATGCTTGCTAGAACACACACACAAAAAAGCTACACAATTATGAGTCAAATGGCAACTGTCAAGCTTACTGGAACACCAAAGGAGACGCATAGAAAATGTGACTTCCACCATATTACCGGCAAATGTTATTCAAAAGATTCAACTAATAAATGTCAAACGCGAAGAAACTTAAATTCATGTAATAGTCAATCATGTGAACTACTAGCAGCAGCTGGACATTCTACTCTTCAAGTTAATTTGTTTTGTGATTTGAGAGTTATATTCGTTTTAAAGGAATAAAACAAAACGTGTTTGGACGAGAAATAAAAGAAATGTTAACCACAAACAGACAACACTTTGTTTTTGGTATCCAAACAAGAGCAAAAGAAGAGATTCAGAACGTGTACGAACCAGAAAGGATCATCAGGCCCTGTACCGCATTGATGAAATGCCATTTCAGCTCGAACTTTCAATCCACAACGTTTAGCCAACACCACAATCTCCAAATACCCTTCCCAATTATAAACCCTAGGCAATTCACTCTCCACCAGTCCCCACCATACCTCCATCACAACTCCTTCAACACCAGCGGCCGCCAAAGCACGAAACGATTGCACCATCGCCTTCTTCCTCTTCATAGTCCCTACCGGGAAATTAAGAGCATCAAGCGGAAGCGTGACGAACACCAGCGAACCGCGCCGTCGATGGTCAGTAGAAACTCCATGCTGAATCTCGTACTGGAGATCGCCGTCGGATTCATTTGATGAAGGCACAGAGGACCGACAAGACAACGTGAATTGCCGAGATTGAAGCCGAGTTTGGATCGGCGGGAATCGAAGTGAACGAGCTGAAGTTGAGTCAGTACGAGTACAGCAGATGGATGCCGAGAAAGATGGAGTCGATGGCGAAGCGATTGCCATTGTTGAAAAGCGCACAAAGCTTCTTTAGGGGTTGAAAATGGTGTATTTGCAGAAAAGGTAAAAAATTAACCGCTTTGTAAACCGAAGAGGACTGAATAGAATTGATTAAAGTAAAAATTTAGAAAATTTTGTATTTATAGTACTGTATAACATTTTTTGTAAGTAATATTTTGTAAGGAAAAAAATAGGGAAAATTACGCATATAAGCAAACATATAATAGTTAATTAATTAATATAGCTATAATTTGTCTTAATTATAATTCGCGGCCTATTTTTAGCTATAATTACGCAGTTCAGTTTTTTAGTTTTGTATAATTCGCACGTTTGTATAATTCAGAATTTGTATAATATAATTTGTATAACTTTTGTATAATTCGTAATTTGTATAATATAATTTGTATAACTGTTTACACTAATGATGTTTGTAATTGTATAAATTCGTTATTTCGAGCTTATACAAAAATAACTGAATTATACAAATGTACCCGGAAATTATAAAAACTTGCGAATTTATACAAATTCACGAATTATACAAACGAGATAGCTTAAATTGTAGCTACAACTCATAAATATTCAAATTATAGCTATGGAGTATAATTAAGTTTATTATAGCGGCTATTTGAGAAAGTTCCTGAAAAAAATTATAAATTATTGTACGTTACGTAATATTTCGTTCTAAGAATTAATCGATCTAAATTCATAAATAAGGTGGTTTTAGCTATGAATTACAGTTTCAATGATAAAGTTAAAATTTATGTTTTAAAGATGCATTTTTAGGAAAGGTACTTTTCAATATTTTAGAGCTAAGTTGGGGGTGTCAAACGAGAGTGCTGGGTTGAAATTGAAGATATTAAAATGGATTGAGATAGAAATCGGGTTGGGTCATGACCAACCCCAATTTACTTTGGGCTCAAATGGGCTAAAAATAGAGTTGGGTCATGATCCGCACAATTTTATCCGCTTAATCTCAAAAAATTTAATATGTTGTTATTCACCTTTTATAACCACAATTTAAATTTCAACTCAACAAAATAAAATATAAGTCACAAATTGATAGATAAATACTAGAAGATATAAAATAAATAGTAATTCATACCTTCTGAGAACGTATATTACACCAATGCAAATAAAGAGTCTTCAAACGGATTGAAATTAGAGATTAAGTTGGCTCAATTGAAGATTCTTTTAAAATGGATTAAGGCTTAAATATGTTGAGATTGACCAGATTCAAATTATCTTGAGTTCAACCCATAAAATTATGGGCGGATTGTGTAACACCTCGGGTCCAAGGAGATGAGAAATTACAGTTTGTTCACAAGCTTGGTGCTAGCACCAACGACACCACCCACGACTCGTAGGTGTGACGACTCCATAGGAGGTGGCGTGGTTGGTGAGTTTATATTTTTTCAAAAATGTTAGGTCCCAGTACTTTTATACGGTTCACCAGGACGGTTCGTCATTCAATGCACAAGCAGTAGCTAGGTCTCGTAAGTGAGTCCCAGACTTAGAGAAATTTTGGGATCGAAAGATGAGACCTACAGTCGTGGTCCACGGTCCGTCGATGAATTCACGGTCTGTAGGTGGGATCCCGTCATTGGGGTCCAAGATTTAGAGCTCTCTCACTACTAAAAAACAATGAAAGTAAAAGTGACGGACAACGTCGCTCCAAAAAGCGATGCCATTAGCCACACTGTCTGCCACTTTTTAATTAAAATAATTTTTATTTTATTTTAAAAGCGACGGACGGCATCGCTTAGTCCGTCGCTTTTTTCGTGAATTTTTACGCCAAATATATATATAATGAATAATTAATTATTTTATATAGATAGCGACGCAGTCCGTCGCTTTTTATTAAAAATAATTATTGATTAATTTAAAAAAAGTCACGCCGTCCGTCGTTTTTATTAATTTTAATTGTTTAATTATTTTTTAAATAAGCGACGGACAACATCTTTATGTCTGTCGCTTCTTGGTCAAAATATCTGGTCAAATATTTTAAGAAAACGACGGACAGTGTCTGTTAGTCCATCGCTTTTTGGTCAAAATATTGGTCAAACATTTTTAAAAAAAGCGACGGACATAGAGACGTTGTCTGTCGCTTCCTTTAAAATATCTGCACAAGCAGACGCGATTTTCCCCATTTCTCCATCTCTCTTCTATTCCTTCTCTCTTCCTCTCTCTCGACCCTGACGCCGATGAAGTGACGCCGCCGCTGCCTGTTGCCGCTACCCACTGCCCTTCTCCTTTAATTCAAGGTTAGGGTTTCATAATATTATTTTTAATTTCTTTCAATTTGAGTATTGAATTTGTTAATTAGTGTATTGAATTAGGTTTTTATTGATTGATTGTTAGTTAGTAAGTGAATGATTTAGGATTTTTGATTGTTGGTTTGAATTAGGGATTATTTGATTGTTAGTTTGTGTTTGTTGATTGTGAATTGAAATTTTTAATGTTAGGGTTAGCTTGAATTAGGGTATCTTAGGATTTGTTTGAATTTCGGTATTTCTTGAGTTAATTAGTTTGATTTTGGAATTGTAAGATTAGTTTGAATTAGGGTATTTAAGGAGTTGTTTGAATTTGG
>JAJOOS010025816.1:0-12622 GCA_029582725.1 Solanum chiquidenum
GATAGGTCGTGGGAACCATAACTCTTAATAGATTGGGAGAAAACGTCCGAGACATTTGACCCAAATTTCAGACAAATCTTTAAAAAGGAATTTACGGTAACTTTCGCCAACTTTTATTTTGCCACTTACCTAACTTCAAAACTTGAGATACAACACTTGAACACTTAAAATATCACATAACACATCATTCTTAATTTATTACCCACCCTCATGGTCTTTCCACAAAGATATGAGTCAATTTATACGTTTCGAAAAGTCGGGGTGTTACAATAGTGTGGGGTTGGTTCTTTCCCCCACACACCAAACTCTTTTTATTTCCAAAAGAAAAGATTGGTTGTGTTGTTGAAGTTGTTGGTTGTGTTTTTGATGTTGTTGATTGTGTTGTTGAGGTTCCTTGTTGATTTGGGACATGTTTCCGGTTGTGTTTTTGAGTTGAAATCTATTGTATGTTGTGGGGTTTATGATTCTAAGTGTTTGGGGCTGGAAACCTTGAAGTTTAGAAGGTTTAGAGTTGGAGAAAAGAAGGAGAAAAGTTGATTTTTCGGGGATAAGGGGTGGCGCGTCGTGCCTTCCAGAGCACCCCAAGAAGTGTTCTGAAGTTCTCCCCTTGGGGCGCCGCGCCTAGCAGTGTGCCATAGCAAGCCTTCTGAACTTTCTAGTCTGGCGCCCCGCGCCTCTCAGAGCGCCAATCTTTCCCATTCTTTCCCCACTTGTTCATGTATGTTCTATGGTATTGTACCTATGTTTCATTGTTGTTTCCTACACTCCAAAGTACGTTTAAATGTCAAGAACTCATCCATAAACATGTGATCATATACCTTGAATCCATAATTCAATTCAAGGCGAGTTAGGATCAAAGTCAAGTGAAGTTAAGAAGTAAGTCAAGAAAGTTTCTAAAGTTGTTCAAGAGTCTTTATTGAACGTTTTAACTTCATTTTAAGACTCAAGTTTCAAGTCAAGTAAAGGGCATAGAGTTTCAAGTTAAGTAAAGAGCATTGAGTTTCAAGTTGAGTAAAGAGTCTCGAGTTTCAAGTTAAGTCAAGAGTTTAAAGTTGAGTTCATTTCTCAAAAGCTATTAGGGAACTAAGTATTCCCAAAGAAATTTATAAATGTTTTTACATTTAAGATGAGAGGAAACTGAGATTTCCAAAAGAATCTTGAGCAGTTTGAGTATTATCTCTTTTTTAAAAAAAGATGAGTTTTGCGAAAGAGTTTCTAAAGCATGATTAGTATGGCAATCGAGTATGTCATCAATGTTTAAACAGTATGATCTCTAGATATACCATCAATGTTTATGCAATACGACTTCCCGAGTCATCAATGATCATATTAAAATATGGTTTTGATATGTTTCTTTTTTAAAAAGAGTTTTCAAGAGCAATTACCTCTTTTAAGAGGGTGGCTTTGAGTAATTATCTCAAATTAAAGAAAGATGTGTTTAAAACACGTATTGAGCTAAAGTATATTTTTGGGAGTAGTCTTGAGCACCGAGTTGGGGACTTGAGTTCATATTAACTCAACTCTCCATAGGAACCATGTAGCCAACATGGGATTAACGGGCCATACTTTTTAGATGATTCCGTAAGTTTAGCTAGTGGATCCACTTAGCATAGTTAGCTTACTATATCACGGCAAGGTATAAGATGGTCCTTGGGCAACGTGAGGTAAAACGTTGTACTACCACTCAGTTTCCTAGTGGTGGTTATCGGTTAGAGAAAATCCCACAGTAGAAAAATAGCATGGTTCCTCGAGGGGTTCTGCTTAGTATGAATGGGGGTATGGGACTTCATTCATCCATTGCACAAGTAGACTTTGAGAGGAAGCATGGTATTTTATGATATTATAAATATGATGTTGACGTCATGTTTTAAATAGTTTTCAAGCTTTATATATTGAATGTGTCTTATTGTTTTATATATTGAGTTCAGTCTTTCATGAGTTGAACAGAGCCAATGTAAGTGTTCTCTTGTATTCCTTTCAAGCTTAAGTTGTTGTTAGCGGTCCAACTCGCATACTCGTACATTCCATGTATTGATGCCAGTTGGCCTGCATCTTATTATGATGTAGACACAGGTACACAGGATCAGCATCCAGCACGTCGTTGATCCAGCTGAGCACTCTAGAGTTGGTGGTGAGCCTCCTTGCTTTCCGGAGGACTCCGATATTTTGTGTTTCTAGTTTTTGTTTTGTTAGGATGTTGTGGGGTCTGCCCCAACATCCATCTCAGTATTTTCATAGGCTTCATAGACAGTCAGTCAGTTAGTTTTGAGTCTCTCATGCATGTATATATATAAGTATTCTATTTTGAGACTCGAGTTGCCTTGTTGGCCATATTTTATCAGTTGGGTTGTTTTATCACCTTTCATTGCATTAAGTTATGCTGTTGAGTTAAGTTTCCGCTGAGTTAAGAAAGCCAGGCCAAGGGTTCGCTTGGGGCCCAACAATGGTCTTCGAGTGCCGGCCACGTCCAGGGTGTAGGCTCGGGGCGTGACAGTGCCGGAGTGGTTATCGGGCATGACTAGAAATCATGTGGGCTCTGCCCGCGCAGGTTCGAATCCTGCCGTCCACGCTTTTGTTTTTATTCCCTTTTTCCGAACAAATGATTTGTTTTTAGACGATTTAACTCATCCATTTAATTACTCGGCTCATTTAAACTTGTTTATATTCAGCCTAATCGATTCATTTGACACCCTTATGTTTTTAAAATCCTTATAGTATCCTAACATCAGTTAAACTTTTTACATAATATCTCAACTTCAATCATATATATATATATATATATATATATATATATAAAGATACTTGACAATCTTAGTCAAATATGTTGAAGTGAAGTGTCTATTTTACAATCTCCATTTAAGCCTTATATATTTGTGTATTTATAAATCATCACATTAAACATTAAATGAGAAGTCTGAAATTAAATTGTTAAAACGAAAAATAGTAGAATTACATATTATTCATCGCCAGAGTAAATAACTCAAGCCTTATTACACATGTGTACAATTATACAAATACTTAAAGATATATTTTTTTTATCATAATACATTTTGATAATTAAGGATGGCTTAATTATATTAATCCTTAGTTCCAGTACAAATTAATGATCCATCAGTTTTAAACAATTTACAACCTTCATCTGCTGTGCAACAATTGACACAAACTTGACTAATTTGTTCATCTCCAGAAGAAGGACAAGTCATGTAGGCTACTTCATCATCACAATATTGGAGACATGACTTGGCATTTGTATATTCCACTTGAATTCCCAACAAAAATATACCTATAAAACAAAGATACAAGATACATATTTAGTTTGAAAGCTTGATATGTGCAACAAGTCAAAATTAGGGACGTCAAGATTAGCTCATGAAAATATATATGACTGGCGTGATCCGCTAGCTTATCCCATTTTGACTAAACATGTAGATTAAATTGACTCGTGAGAAATTCTATTAAAGTATCTTTAAAAAACTTGTTTACTAGTTGGACGGATTAAAAATTATCCGTTTGTTTATTAGCTCATTATGATTTAGTCTATCTCAGCTCAAGTAAGGATCTATTTAATAACTCAGCCCATTTGATTTTTCAAAGGTCAACACAACCTATTTATTGAGCTGCCCATTTATTAACTCAACTCATTTTGATCCAACAAATTTGTTCATAAAAAAGTTTTGTTGATTTGACCAAACATAACTCAAATTATACTATGAAAAATTTCATCAAAATATTCTTAAAAGTTTGTTTTAAATAAAAAATTGATGTGTTATAAAACACCATATTAATAATTAAAAACTATTAGGTGCTAAATAAATTATTAAAATATATAAAAAGAAATTGAAACTTGATCAGAGTTTGGATAGGTCATTGACCCGTTATTTAACCCATATGAGCTTACGTAACTTTTTACTCGATCATTAACTCGTCCACTTATTAACTTGTTCCCCTTTTATAACTCTTCAAATTCAATTTAACCTGACCATTTGATACCTAGATATATAATATTACATCTTTAGCTTAAAGCTGGTTATGAAGCAAAATATATACTTCCTCCATTCCATATTAATTTAATTTTTGAGGCATTTTTCATTTTTTAAATTAACTTAATTGTTCAGTTTTCAAGACTACTTTTAGAGTGTTCTCCAATTTTACCCTTCATTAGTTAGTATTGGAATTAGTGATTAATTAATAGTTAATTATTTTAATCATAAATTTGACAATAATTAATAAGGGTAAAAATGGAAAACTAGGTTCAATATATGCCTTAATCTACTCTTTTTTTATAGGATGTGAAACACTTCAAAAATTAAATTAATATGGAATGGAGAGAGTATTAAAGAAGCCTTACCAGACAATAGAAGGAGAGAAAGGATACCAACTTTGTAAAAGGCCATTGTATGGGTTTTTTTTTTTTTTGAATTTGCTGCTTAATTTGAGGATATTATCCTCTCTTAATATAAGCTATTTATAGAGCAAAATAAAGATACTAAAATACAACTAGGAATTAATAAATACACCAAATTTGGATTAACTTACACAGTTGTCAAAGTGGACCAATTGTGAATTAATCAAAGCTAACTCAATGCAGCCTTCACATTGGATTGCATGACTTTGAATTTTTGGTATACAATCAATCTCCCAATAACAATGTCATTTGTTCAGATATTCTTCTAATTATTATAATAAATATTTCTTTCATTCCTTTTTATACGTCACCTTTTTACTTTGCACTTGTATTAAGAAATGGTGTAACTATATCCTTCTACCCTTATTTAATTTTTTCGAAACTCAAGCTTTCAATCAATGAATATGAATTAATTTATTTTGATTAATTAATTTAACCAATGACATGAATCATTTACTTAGCTTTTCTAAGTTGGTCAAATATATATTTTCAAGGCTAATAACTCTTAAGGGTAAAAAAGGAGCAATATGGTAATGTATGCATTGATTTATGAAATGACAAGTATTATGGATCAACTATTTATAAAAAAGGATGATATATAAAAAGAGACGGAGGGAGTATATTATTATAGAGAATATTTAATATAATGCAATATGAAATATCTGTTATAAAGAAATCTTAATTGTTAGAGTAAAATGTTACTTTGTCTTAATTTATATGGCACAATTAAAATTTTAAGAATAAATCAAGTTTTTCTTTGATAATTTTTTTTTCAAGTCTTTTAGATAATTTAACTTGTTAACTATATAATTTATAGTACTTTTTTATTTTTTAAAAAGTAACTTCAAATTTTTATGTCCAAATTTATGAACAAAATTAGAGAGAATGATCATTATAAAAAAGTTTGAATGCAATTTTATTTAACAAAAAGACTTATGTTTATCCCACACCTAAGTGTTTGAATTTTTGGAATGATACCTTACTTTTACGTAAATTTTTACTCAAGCCATTAGATTAATATTTAATACACAAAAAGTGAACAAAACTTTGACAAATCATAGATTTGCACAAGTTCATCTTCTACTAATTAAAATAATAAAAGAGATGACAAGAGAACAAAAACTTATCATGTACACATTGAACAACTTAATTTAGATCTGTATTTGTTAATAATAAATTATTAATCCCTCCATTTTTTATTTATGTGTCATCATTTTAGATTTCACATGTCTTAAAGAATTAAATAAATTTATCATTGTATCCTTATATAGTGATCTCTTGAAGTCAAGTTTTCTATAGATGAGTTACTAAATAAATTGAGTTACTATTATGTTTTAATATAATTGTATTTGATGTCAAAGCTAAAACTACTAGAATTTTGATATTACCACATAATTCACATCTCAATTAAAAGTGAAGGACAAACTAGCCGTCTTGAAATATCACAAGTATTGAAGGACAACATTTTAACTATGTAGAAAATCTCTTTTTTTTAACTGATAAATCAATATCGTAAAAACTGATAACATGAATGCTGTTTTTCCCAAACGAAAATAAAACCGCCAATTTTTTAACGGAGGACATAAAATTGACTAATTAAGTATATATTTAGCAGTTTCCCTCACTTGTTTGGACTTGTTGGAAATAGTTAGTGTGATAGTATGGTATGGAAACACTGTCGAACTCGTGTTTCATCCACTTTTATTGCTTGTAGATATGCGGAAGCCCAAACGTTACGAGAATTTACAGAACTCAGCATCTACTTCACAATCTTCATCTAAAATGCATAGTGATTGGACGGTAATTTTCGCTTCTTTCTTCTTCTTCTGAGGTTCTCATGAGTTACAGTAATCTAGCTAGGAAGAGATCATGTGTTTCTGCTGAGGTGTTATTTAATTTGTGATTCTCATGAATTGGGGTTCTTCTCTTCTTCTTATTTTTGTCCCTTCAACCGCTAATTGAAGTTATCGTATCTGGTTTTTGGAAAAAATTGAGCTAGCCATGAATCAAAGCACCACAAATCTTTTTTGACCCTTTTCATTCATGTCTTGTTTCTGAAATGAAATAGGCTTCGAAGACTGAATGTGTATCCGATATGAATCTTCATCTTCTATGTCAATGATTATGCCAATCAGATAACATATCTTTGGTCTGTTCAAATCATCAATTCTTCTTGGTAACACATCTGATACTGCAATCAAATCTCCGTTCACTGGTTTATACTTTCGTTCAATTTTCTTCCCCTCCGTAGCTCTATTTACCAAAATATCATAATATAAACTTTTTGGAGGTTTAAAATATTTTGATTTCTAACATCAAGAACCTCGAGTGCAGGGGCTCGTGAAACTGTGGTGATGTTTGAGAGCAAATCAGCTTGTGTTTCTTCAATAAGTGGAGTCCCTGATTGTATAAGTTACATGAAGTGTGAAAATTATTTTAAGCATGGCCAGCTGCCAATTGCGGAATCATTGAAATATTTGTACATCTTCTTGGTTATCCGACTGTTTTCTTTTGGTATATTCGTTAGTATGGGCACCTTAATGTTGGCAACCTTTAGTTTAATATCTAAGGGACTCCCAAAGGCATAAAACACTATGAATGCTTGCTGTCCAGTTGTTCTCTTTGATTTCCTGTAAACTTCCTCTGTTTGTTTTTTGAATGAAATTTTGATAAGTTTCTCTCTTTGTTCTTACATCTCGACTAAATGGTTATTCTAGGATAGCTTTGTAATATAAAGGATTGGACGGCTGCATATTTTTTTTTCCTTTTCCTCTCAAAAGTATTGACACACAACAAAACTGTCTATGTTCACGTAAAACCAAGGACGCTAAATAAGCATCTACTTATTAACTTGATGGCAGACCGAACCAGCTCGAGTATAATCTTGATCTACTTCACTGTTTGTGTTTCACCTTCTTTGGAAGTATTTCTTTGCTTTATAATGTTGTCAAATCAGATCGTTACTTGCCTCCTTTATTTTGTTTTGGTTCACAGAATGAACGTAAGAATGTTTGAACGTTCCTAGCTCCTCTCATCTTTTGTTTTATGCCTATCTTGGGGTGATTAATTCGATTGAACCTACACCTTGCTCTTTATTGCATATATGTGTGATTACCAAGCTTAAGCATATAGAAAAATCAACATGAACCAAAATACACATCCTTGGCATGCACATTTTTTATATGCAGGTAGGAAGACATCATTTTATCCATAAAGTTGAAAAAAAAAAATCTATCTTGATCACATAACAACATTCTGTTGGTTGTTTGAATTATTTTTGAAGTCTAAAAGTGCATTACTTACTTACTGGGAGATTTGCACACAGCCAGATTTTTCTTTATTTGAATCTTCCCTTTTTCTATGATCTTAAATAACGAGATATCTCGGGATCTTATAGTACTATGAATCGGTAAGGAATAGCTATTACTTTTATCATCAAGTCCTTTATGTGTTAATAAGGAATAAACTTTTGGATGATTGTGTGGCATATCTTTGAGTTTCTTTAATTAAGAATATACCTATAAGAGTTTGAAATGTTTAAGTATGTTGCTGCACGCTACAGTTGGTACATAATTGTTGTTTTACCTGGTGAATTAGATGGATTAAGGCTTTAATTAATAACTGTGTAGAAGTATTCATAGTATCCTCACTTTACTTCTTAGAAACTAGGTGTAAATACCAATTGTGTCTTCCTCAGAAACTATATGTGATATGATTGTTGTGCATGAGTAAAGGCTCCTATGCTACAGTAAATAGTTAGGATCCCTTCATAGCTTGAACTTTAAGTCTAACTAAAGTAAACTAATTTAGAAGGATGTTGACCTGTATGTAATAAGACGTAGTCATTCGTCTCATATCCCTCTAGATATTGGATTTTAGTATGATCATTTTGCTTAGAACGACGCTTTCTAACGAAGTGTTCATTTATTATTTAACATATCTTTTGGTCGTGAGAGCTTAACCTTTCAGAAAGAGTGAATTTGAGAATACCCTTCTTTTAAAAAAAAAATTAGAATTTATTCATTTAAGAATTTTTAATAAGAGTTAAAAAAAAAAATAGCATCTTAATGAATGCAAATCTTTAGGTTCAAAAGTGCAGATTTTTCCTTGAAAATTGCTGGTTTTGTAAGTTAAAGCACTGCACCTCTTAACAGCCTTTACAATGCAGATTTTTAGTGCAAAATATGTGTGTATTTTGGAACAAAAAAAAACGGTTTGAGAGGCAATATTTTGGGTTCCAAATGATGCATTTTAGAACATCACGTTTCAGGGTCTTCAAAGTATAGCAAGTCATGTATTAAAAATTACTATCTTGAAGACAAGACTACATATTTTTTAGAACTCATAAAATAAGAATGTAAGTTGTTAGATAAGTCACAATAGTTATGCCTACTTTATATTCTTTTGACATCACCCCTTTATGAAAAAATTATATTTACTATTATTACTATCTCTATTTTACAAATCACATATTGCTAAAATATTTTAATCTCTTGACATGCTATTTTCAAAATTTTAGATATGTCAACAGGTTCAAAATACAAGGTACATAAATATATATGTCATACACATTAAGATATGAATTTTATATTTTTCTCTACATAACCTATTATATTTATCTACTATCACTTTTACAAATGTTACTTACTTTTTTATAATTTATAAATATCTACACTTTAATATACACATTATTACATATTTGCATCCGATTACTATCTCATTTTATTTTATTTAACGTCTTAATTCTATATTTATAAATAAAACGACAAATTTTCATATCATTTAAACTCAACGTTTATTTTGGATACATTTATATAAGACATATATAAATATATATTTTAACATATAAAATTGTCATGTATTTTTAGTACATTTATTTATTTATTTATTACTATATGATAAACATACTACCATTAGTTTATTTAATAGACATAAAATTTACTTATCATTGATTTTAAAACAAATAAATAAACACGTTTTCCTAATTATATTTTCCTAAATTGAGTTTGAGGAATACCTTTGAATAAGCTCTGATGAATGCTTAATACCTTCCCCTCGAGTAACCAAAACCTTTACTCAGAATCCCATTGGTTTCGCAGATTAAAATAAAGTTTACACTTCCATATTTAAAAAATGGTTTTCCTAATATTTTTCCTTAAAATTTAGGTAGCGACTCTAACACCAAACAATTTTTTTCAAAATTAGAGTGTTAGACATATTATGTTGTGAACTGTTTCGGCTAGTTTAAAATATGGTGCGACAGGTTGGACTCGAATGAACTTAAAAATGGGTTGTGTCTACCCGCCTAATTTGACCGGTTTAATTTCAATAATTTTAATATATTTTTATTTAAGTTTTATAATCATAATTTGAATTTCAACTCAAGAATTTTTTTTTAAAAAATTTATAAATGGATAGATAAATCCTAAAATATATAAAATAGATATTAATGCAAACTTTAAATATAGGAACATATTATATCAATGCAAATAAAAAGTTTTAAAACAGATTAAAAATAGAGATTAAATTGGACTGATTGGGCTAGACGGATTACCTATATTTGGGCTATTTTTTATACCCATGGGTATGACTTACCTAACAGAAAGTATGTCATGACCTAACTACTCTTCCATTATATATTATGCATGCTGTTTTATTAAAAAAATAAATTATTTTAGACTGATTTTAAGAGTCGCCACTTAATTTTTAAGAAAAATCAAGGAAACTACTTTTTCAAAAGATTAAAATAGAAATCTAATGAAAATATTCAAAGGAGTTCGGGGTTCTTATTAACATTTCGGGAAGGATTTGAAAGCATCCGAAATATCCGTTAATACACGATTATCCGATAATTAATTATTTGGCTAAAATAATTTAACTTAACTTGAATTGCAAAATTGAACTATTTTATAGTTAAAACCATTTTAAAAGGGGAAAAGGAAAAGTATTGGGATATTATCTAAGTTAAACACTTTGATAGATTATGTTTCAAAATTATAGGAAGTGAGTATTTAATTAGTTAACTTTTAGAAGATTAGTTCAGAATGACTATTTGTCGAAAAATTGAATCGTGATAAACTTAAGATTAATAGCAGGTATTGACAAGTAAACAAACACAATAAAGACCTAAAGAAAGAAAAAACTATCTAACTAGACATACATCATTATCATATATACTCATTTTACCTCTACTTTCAAACAATTACATATATTACCACTTTTAATATTTTATACCATATATTTTTTAAGATACAATAAAAGATACCCACATCCCTTAAAATTAGGATTGATTAATTATCTTTATATTTAAAATCCACAATTAGTGTTTTAATAACAACCAATCTCCAACCCTATCAATATCTCCCCCCCACCCCTACTAATTAACGATTAGTCAACATTTTTACTCCTAAAATTGTTTCTGCGGCCACCAACCAGAAGTTATGTACAAGATGTTCATCAATTTCTTGCTTCGTATCTTCCTTAAATTAAATGTATCAATGCATATTCATATAATTAATCTATAGCCTTTCGTTTTCAAATTGTTACTATCCAGAGATCACATCGATGTCGGAGGCGATTTGGAGGTCGAAAGGCTCAATTGGAGGAGTGCTCATGTTGATTTTTCGGTTGATCTGGCGGAGGTCCGTTAGATCTAATCGCAGCGAGCAATGGGCAACATCGATAAATTAAAAAGTGAAGCAAACACCGCCATGGTGAGATGTCTTGACCAACCACTAACGTAATCGAAAAGTTTCAATAAGTGGAGATTTATGCATATTTTTGATACATTATCGATGTATCTGACACATAATTTTTGTGATTATATGTATATCTAGTTTTATCAGCATCTCTTATTAAGTATGCATGTATTTAATCTTTCTTGGGTATTAATTTTGATTATTGTTTTTTTAAAATTAATGATAGACAAATACTCTACAATCATGATTTGTTCCTAAATTCATGTGTATCAGTTACATTTCATATATAAATACACATAATTAAATGTATCTCCTTATCAATATGTATTCGAGATACATGTTGTTGGATATAACATATGAAATTGATACTTGATACATCAAATTAATACTAGATACATAAATTTAATATTAGATCATATAAATAGATACATGAATTAATACTAGATACCGTACACTAATGTATCTAAGTGTTTATTTTATTGGATACATCATATATTGATAATAAATACATCAAATTAATGAATTTATTATTTTAAGAGTAATAAGTTGAAATTAATCAAATTTCATAACCAAGATATACATGTTTTTGTCTTTTATTAATAATATTAATGAATTTATTATTATAAAGAGTAATAAATGAAATTAATTAAACAAAGATACACTCCTTGATTTATATTAAGGAATTTGATTAATATTTCCAGAATTAATTAATTGTCCATGTGAATTAATTAAACATGTATCTCAATTTTTAAAATTGTTGGATACATGTATCTGACGAGTAATGATACATGTATCTAAAGGAAGAAATATGGTACAAGAAGTAATTTTCGAAACTATCGTGAATTCTAGTAATTAAGACCTAAACTAGTGTGATTTATGTAGTTTTCCCATAAAGAAAGAAGGGAAAGAGATTTGGGCCCAAGTTTGGTTTTTCTATCCGCCTGGACCAATACTTGAGCCCATTTTTGTTTTGGGCCTTTGGCCCATTGGAGTCACCTGCACATGTCCTAGTCTAATATACATAAGAAATTTCTTTTGGGCCTAAGGCCCAATGTCCCTTCACCTGTCCTAAACTCTAACAAAATAATAATTAAATGACAAGGGCTTAGGCCCAAAGTAACAAAATACAACTTATAAAATAAGGGAAAATTGTACATAATGGCAAATTATTAATTCAAATTAAATGATATAACCACACTTTGATTTAATTGTGTCCTGTAGCAAACTGTTTGCCAGTCACCTCTCTCCCTCAAACTCTCGCTCGCCACTCTCCCTCTCTCGCTCGCTCCCTCTGTGCTCGCCTCTCTCGCTTTATACACAGAATTGTATAAATTGTGTTTTTGTTTGTATAAAGCGAGAGAAAAATTGTATATACACATGCAAATACATATATATTCATCATATACACTTATAATTATACAATACAAATATTCCCCTGCCCAGTTCTCTTTTGCCTTTCTCTCTTTCTCGTTTTATACAAATATAATGTATAATTTATGTTTGTATAATGTATAATTTA
>JAJOOS010025817.1:0-14214 GCA_029582725.1 Solanum chiquidenum
TCTACTCACCCGAATTCAATTTCGTAAAGTCGTACGGATTCCTTAATGACTTATCTAACTACTCATGTAATCAAAATCATAATTAAATCACCTGATTGTTACCAGATTTACCTACACCTTAATGACTCTGATTTGCTCAGAAAATACCATTCACACTAAGATCGATTTCAAAATTTCTACTCACCCGAATTCAATTTCGTAAAGTCGTACGGATTCCTTAATGACTTATCTAACTACTCATGTAATCAAAATCATAATTAAATCACCTGATTGTTACCAGATTTACCTACACCTTAATGACTCTGATTTGCTCAGAAAATACCATTCACACTAAGATCGATTTCAAAATTTCTACTCACCCGAATTCAATTTCGTAAAGTCGTACGGATTCCTTAATGACTTATCTAACTACTCATGTAATCAAAATCATAATTAAATCACCTGATTGTTACCAGATTTACCTACACCTTAATGACTCTGATTTGCTCAGAAAATACCATTCACACTAAGATCGATTTCAAAATTTCTACTCACCCGAATTCAATTTCGTAAAGTCGTACGGATTCCTTAATGACTTATCTAACTACTCATGTAATCAAAATCATAATTAAATCACCTGATTGTTACCAGATTTACCTACACCTTAATGACTCTGATTTTATCTAAATCTGGACTAGGTTGGGAAACTCCAAGTTACTACGAAAAAGTTTTCTGACCCTAATTCTTTGTCCATTGGCTTTTCCTTAACGATAAAATCGGGTCGTTACAATAGATACCAATTTACCCAACACTCGTCCCCGAGTGATCAACTAGGAAAGACTGGCTAAAGTAAAGGTAGAGTAGTACTTGAATTGCTGAACAATAGGGGATACTTGTCTCGCATATCCTTAGCTTACGAACATCGAGATCAAGAATTTCAATCGATTCTTCTTCATATAAAAGGTCTTGTCTAACACAATTGAGTCTCACATTATGATAATATATTCGTCCCCAAACCAACCAATTGAATACCTACACATCCATCCACGTAATGCCTCAATGAAGTCATCTCAATACTCGAGTGATAAATATTGTTGTATGTAAACTTAACTACAACAAAAGCGATTCCCAACAATCACCAAAGTTGATCGTACACACGTCTACAACATGTTATCACGGACCTTGGCACAATCATCCGAATGAATCCTTTAGCACTTAAGCATGATAAAATTCCAAGTCAATACTCGCTACAAATAAAAGTGAACCTGAATCAACCAACACACACTCATAATACCCAAACAATCATAGTTCTTAACAATATCTCCATCCCACAACATAAATTTCCATGAGCTTAAGTTATAATAAATTTGATCTTTAGAAATCAGATACTCATCGAGGGATATGTCCAAGCATACAACCCCTCTAACAACACTATCGAAATGCTAGATTTAGTAATTGTAGATTACCTCTTAAGAACAGTAGAATTGGACCCAATGATCCTCACATTCAACCAAGAGAACATCACAGGATTCGGTACCCCTGACTCACCACTAGGGATCCACCCACAAAAGTGAAAACACACTAGAGCATAGCTAGTGAATCATACTCACAACACTAACAACCATCATAAACACTCCGACCTTTTACCTTATTATAAACCAACACTTTTAAAAATGAAACCTTTCTTAGGTATTTAACAATCAATAGTAGTAAACTTACGACTCACCCCAGGTGTAAGTCCTTTCAAATGCTCAATATCGGATACAATTGATCATTTCTCACCTTGCCAATTCATACCTTGACAAAATACATCACCACGAATGAAGACTCACAATGAAATATCTTAATTGTAATTTCCACGTTTAACACAATCCATTTCTCTATCAACATTAGCTTGTACCTTGAAGATTTTTATGAATTCATGGATCTCCGTTTATCATTGATCGCATCTCCATCGATCTTACCATATATTTCGCTAAAATTTCAATCATACTCATTACTAGACTTAAAAACAAAACCAAGCACTTGTAATCACACTCAACTAATGTCCGCACACTCCTTTCTCAAAATCTTTTTCGATAGTTTTTGACCAACCTAATGGATCCGTGACACTATTTAGCCACAACAAAACCAATGAAATCACGCATCTTTGAACTCAATTATCTACCCCTCTAAAGATATTTCTTTAGCCTTGTAATCAAATAAAATATTCTTGATCTAGCCTATCTCTAAAGGTTGTACTACATTCCACTATATTTTTCTTCATTATAACTCTAGCTCTTTAAAATTCGGTTCGAGTAGTGTCCCACCATATCTTAAAACTTTCCATACAACCATTTTACTCACAAAATATTGGAAAATCACAACCTTAGATACTCGCAGGTCATAATTACTACACCAAATTCACCTAACCGCAATCTTATTATATATTTGCATCCCATCACAATCCATCGCGAACTCTTATTACCATTACGCTTAGTCAGCCCTAACTGTCACTATGAAGTCAACCTTTTCATCAACATGACACTTAAAACTCAGGTATACTCATCAAATTTAAAGGACTAACCCAATCTTGGTACGTACTTTCTTACTAAAATCTTCAATTTCCTTCACCCAAGTATACTCAATGAAACTTTCTTTATCCATAAGCTTGTCATTCTGGTATTAATTCACTCCCCTATGGATTAAGATAAAATCATTAATCCTCATACTACCCTCCTTTTTCTTAACAAATAAGACATGAGCACCTCACTTGGAAACACTAGGACGGATGAACCCTTTATCATGAAGCTCTTGGTTTTTTAGCCTTAAGCTCTCTTAATTCTGGTGGAGCCATACGATACGGAGGGATGAAAATGAGGCGAGTGCAAGTTTTCAAGTCAATGCAGAAATCTATATCTCTATTTGGAGGCATACCAGACAAATCCGTAGGAAACACTTCTTTAAACTCAGACACCACATGAACAAACTCAATAGAGGGAATTCAACCTCAACATCCCAAATATGAGTCAAATAAGCCAAACAACCCTGCCTACCAGTTTCGTATCCCGAATGGAGGATATGATCTTAGCTAGCTTAGGCTTGTACACCCCTTCCCACTCTAATCATTCCCTACTAGAGATCTCTAGAGTTACCGACTTAGTATTACAATTAAGCCCGGTATAATAGGGGGACAACCATGTCATGCCTAAGATTATATCAAGTTGGTCATATCCATCATAACCAAATCAACCCAAATCTAAAAATCTATAAACACAACAGGACAACATGATATACGTGAGCGACTATGACTGACTTTTCAACTAGGGTAGAAACATGGATGGAGGCATCAAGTATATCACAACATCAAATCCCAAGGCAATTGAACTGACATATACAAATAAGTAGAACACGGATCAAATAAAATAATAGCCCTCCGGGTACAGACAATAGTAACTCTTATGACCACTGCATCACACCCTCATCCTCGGTCTTGCTTGGAAAGGCGTAAAACTGAGCCATGTCATCTTGACGGGCAACCTTCTCGCCTGGTTGCACTACTCCTCTACTTGCATTACCATTTCCCCGGCCTTCACGTCCTCACTGATTTCCTTCTCATATGCCCAGGTTCTCCACAATTTTATCATACCTTATAACTTGTATTTGATTGTTGAACACTGAATTAGATGGCGGGGGTTAGTTCGGGTACGATTTGGGGTCTATAATTGTGAGTAGGGGAAAAACATGGGAGAGTGGGCTGAGATTTTGTCTCGTCATGTCCCTCTCTGGTGGAAGAAATCCTGCACTGGTGGTCTCATATTGGCGGGAAAATCCCACCCCAACGGCCATGACGAAAAAATAATCCCTGCCAACAAATTTTTCTGGGTTCTTCTCTTTTCTAAATATCCCAACGATTTTCAGCTTTACTGAGCAATTTAGGATAATCTTTTTAGCTAGGACACTTATTGTCTACCCCCCGGTCAACCCAATGAAGTATGCATTTTAGATCTTTTTACATCGTTTCAACACTACCACACACATATCCCCAGGATACATCCAGACTCTCACACGGTTATCAGTTGGTCGCACGTCAAGATTTCTCTCTTACGAACCACATCGTAATTTAACTAGACCCTCATACCTAATCTCGTGATGACTTTTTTTTACAACAAGTTTCACGACACTTAATCAGTTACAACTTGCAGATAAGTCTAAATTCTTTGATTAGTTCGTTCCATAGACAATCATTACTGATAATATATGCCTTATACGACCCCTAAGGCCAGATACCAATTGGAACCTTTTCAGTTCCAATTAACTTGCTTGTGTCCCTTCAGCCGGGACTACGTCGTCTAGTTTACTTCGTTGAGATACCAATTGGACTCAACTCATACCACAAGCGACAATAGTAACTAGCAAGCCCCACAAAATTGCTAATTTCAATCATAGAACTTGGTCGAACCAAATTCTTAACCGCCTCAATCTTTAACTGGTAGTAACCAGACCTTAAATCAATCTTTGAGAAAATTGATGCACCTTGCAATTGGTCAAAAAAGTCATCTATCCGAGGCAATGGATACTTGTTTTGAATGGTGACCATGTTCAACTGTTGGTAGTCTATACACATCCTTTCTTGCTAGTGATGGTGTTACTACTTTTGTTGCTCTAGTTCGGACCATAGAGTGAAGGAGGAAAGATACCAATTGTATCGCCCAAATACCAATTGGATTCAAGTCATAGCATAAAGGAGTAGAAATAAGTGAGTTTTTCCTAAAGTCCTATAGCCTCTCGAAGAAAAGTACGAACGTCATCATACAGTTCCGTAAGACTCTACTAGACTCGTTTTGGCACAAACCTAGAGCTCTGATACCAATTTTGTCACGACCCAGACCGTCGTGATTGACACCTACACTAACCCTCCGGTGGGAGAACCATTACTACAACCCAAACTAACAAATTTTATAAAAACTAAGGCATTTAAAGATACAAAAACAGGTTTAAATAACTATAAAAATGGAGTCTCCATAAACTCCAAGGTTTAAATAAACTAGCCAAACCAATGCGGATGAACAACCATTAAAACCTGAAAGTTATTGTACCAAAACTCTACTAACGACAAGTCTAAGAACAAGGGGTACAACCCCAAAACTAAACAACACCTTAAACAAATAGTCTGAGTCCGAAAAGAGTGGACTTAAACAAGAGAGATTCATGACAACTTGAAAGAACTAACTCACCCTTGAATCCGGTTACGCTCAATAGTCACTTAGCTGAGGTCTATCAATAGACGCCTGAAGATGCCCTGTACTCAACAAAGAACAAGCAAGTGAAGTATCAGTACACAACCACAATGTACTAGTAGGATCACGCGGATATCCCAATAAGTGAAACACATGCAAGTACCCACAATATTATAAAACAGACATATACCGAACATATACAATATTAGTCATCTTTTAAAGATCAATGCAGCATCCCACGTTCTCAATAATACACATTGGTTATCAATTTAGAGCAACATACAGTCTTCCAATATCAATCATCATTAGATATGAACGTAATCATCACAAGTAGATACACAACACAATTCAATGGTCCTCTCATAGAACCCACACCTAAACTGTTAGCATACCAAAATATGGTATTCGATCCAATGTTTATGCCGGAACGTGACAATCGATCCATTCAACAAACCACAATCACAATCATAATGTATATTCTCACAATCATACAACAAGATGTGATTTATGGCATACAATTGTTCAATTATCTTCATTTATTATTAGGGTGATCAGTAATGCAACATTTGCATACATACATGCATTATAATGAGCAATTACAAACATATATCACACCAACATGAAATCACAATCATCACCTACCTCGGATCCAAGCTTGAATCCCCTAAGGCACTTGAATCTTCCCTCTTCAGATTCTTCCCACTTGTTCGTGGTCTAAAAACATATAATTAATGCAAGGATCAATAAACGAGGCCTAATTACCCAGATTATAATCAACATTATCAACCCTAGGCCAACCCATGATCCCATTACCAAAATTAGGGCTTTTTCACCAAAAAGTTCCAAAAACCCTTCCCCAACAATAATCACCGAAGAAACCAAGTTCTACGAATCGAAAAATAGATTTGGGGAGTGAAAACCTTACCTTTAGCCTCAAGAATGGTGGAAAACTGTCAAGAAAGCACCTGGGGTCGTTCCTTAGCTCTCAAAGTCGAAATGTGCAGAATAAAACATTTTTGGGGTTTTATTTCCGACTTAAGTTGCGTCTGTCCTGCTATGGCGGGGCCAACCCGCCACATCGTCCCCTCCTTGGTGGCACTAATCCCTCTTTGGTGGCTTGTACAGAAATAGTGAGAAAATTTTAATAATTCCTAGATCCCCATTTCACAACACACCATTGATCAACGATGTTAAAAAAATACCGTTCACGCTAAGATCGATTCCGGGAGTTCAATTCTGTAAAGTCATACAGATTCCTTAACAACTTATCTAACTACTCATGTAATTAATATCATAATTAAATCACCCGATTATTACCAGATTTTCCTACACCTTAATGACTCTGATTTCGTCCAAATCTGAACTAGGTTGGGAAATTCTAAGGTACTATGAAAAAGTTTTCTGACCCTAATTCTTTCTCTATTGACTTTTCCCTAACAAGGAATTGGGTCGTTACATCTCTCATAACATAACCAATAAACCAAAATTTTCATTATTGAAGTAAGTTCAAAACATAAATTTTATCAAGCTGCATGGTCTAAAATAAAAGAAGTTTATTTGGTTGATGGTTGAAGTTGACATTTTTGTACTTTAGTTGGTGGATAAAATAAATGGAATGGGTTCCGTAATAAATAAAATAGTTGGATAATATTTAAAATAAAATGATGATAAGAAAATATATAATAAAAAAAGTAAAAACACTTCTTTTGTACTCTAACATTTTAAAAAAGATGAAAAAAAGATAAATATACTTCTGAACTATCATAAATGACATGCAGATACCACTCGTCATACTTTTGGGACATTGATGTCTCTGCCATCCAAAAACTAGAGCATATATACCTTTTACTCTAACGGAAGACTAAATAGGGACACGTGGCACAATCTTATTGTAACACCCCAAAAATAAATTCGAACTAAGACTCGAACCGTTCTTCGTAGTGATTGAGATTTTACCAAGGAATTAAAAAAATTATTAAGGTTAGATAACTAGATGTAGCACCTTGATTTCCAAAAAGAGCTAAATTGGAAATAGCAAAATCTGAAATTTTGCAAGTTAAGTTAAGTATGAGTTTTGGGTCGACTTCAAACGACCATAATTCCTAGATCAGGGTGAGTTATGTGGGCTACAAGATACCGTAGGAAATATATTTGAATTATCTATCCAACACCATCAAGTTTGCTAAGTTTTGAGGTCGTATTAGTGAGATATGCCCTTTTGAAGTCAGGTTGTCCAATTAAGGAAAGTACCTGAAAATAGTAAGGGGTATTTTGGTCTTTTCCTTACCAAATCAAATTTAATTCATTTTTAGTAAGGTTTTAAGGGTCTAATCCTATTAGGTTAAGTTTTATAATCCTAATATACGACTAGAGATTTAGTTGAGAGTTCAAGAAGAGAGAAGAAGAGAAAAGATGAGAAGATCAAAGCGTTCGTCGAGAGTCTTGCGTTTTGTTGCGGATTTTCGCCATGGGTTTAATCCCTAAGAGGTATGTAAGCTTCCATAGTGTTGGGTTTGTTCACCCACACGCCAAACATGGTATTTTAAGCGTATTTTTCATTCTAAAAAGTTGAAGGATTTAAGTTCTTGATAGGTGTTCTTGAAGTTCATTCTAAATCTTGTTTTGTTGGGATTTTGATGATTTATTGAGATGAAAGTCATTGTTTTGAGTGGATTAGTGTGTATTTAAGTTGGGGAATTGAATCTAAGGAAATCTTGAGAAAAAAATCGATTAAAAGCGATTTAGGATCAAAAAATGAGAGGCAAAATTCATTGAACTTGGCCTGGGGCGGCGCGCCCAAGGGGTTAGGGCGGCGCCCCTGCAGTGCGCCCATATGCAGACTCTAAAGTTAGGGGCTGGCGCCCTGTGCCTGGAATGCGCCAGGGTCGCCCCACTCATTTTCCATCGGTTGTCCCGTTTGAGCTCCTTTGAAGTGTATCTTCACCCCTTTTGATTCTAAACACTTTAAACTACTTACAAACACTTAGAAGTCATTCATAACATGAATCATAACCTTGAATTAATAATTCAAATTCAAGGTAAAGTTAAGAGTTAAGTTTTGAGAGTTCTTCCGAACATTTTGAGGAATCTTCTACAATTTCTAATAAATTATTTCAAGACTCAAGTAAGTGAGCATGAGAGTGAGAAGAATGTATTCATGAGTCTACACTATCATCTATATCCTTCATATCATGAACCATAACTCTTGAATTCATAATTCACATTCAAGAGAGAGTTAAGAGTAGAGTTCAAGAAAGCCTTTGAGTTCGATTGTGAACCCTTTGAGATTAACTATTGATTTGAACTAAGTTTTGAGGAAGTAAGTAAGAGAATGAGAATATTCTTATACATGATAAGTTCCATGTAGTTATGTAGACCTTTGAGTCGAGTCGTTCATGTCCATAATTCCACAAGAACTCCATAACGTGAGCATCATTGAGAGGAGTAGTATTTTCAAGTTCTAAGTCTTGAGTATTGAGTTCCTAATCCCCTTTGAGATTATATATCTAATCATGAGACTATTACATGTTACCCATGAAGTCCTTGAGTTGAATTGTTCATGCCCATAATTCCGCATGAACCCTATAAGTCGAACAGTCTTGAGATGAGAAGTATCTTTGAGTCCTTGAGTTAAGTAGTCCATGCTCATAATTCTGCATAAACCCTCTGAGTTGAGCATTCTTGAAATGAGTAGTATCATTGAAGTTCTTGAGTTTCAAGTATTGAGTTCTTCTATCTATGGTTATTGAAAACCTTGTATTGAGTCGTTCACGTCCATAATTCGACATGAACAATATTTTAAGAAGTCTTTTACAAATGCTTTAAACTTGTTTTAAGACTTGAGCATTGAGTTGAGTAAGAGTAAAAGTGAAGTTCAGTTTCTTCAAAAGATTATATGGGAACTAAGTATTCCCAAAGAGAAAATGTTTTCACATTTAAACAAGAAAGAAAACCTTGATTTCCAAAGAGCCTTTGAGCTAGTTTTCAGAAAAGAGTAATTGCTTTCACAATTAAGCGAGAGAGGAAATTTTGATTTCCAAGATAGTCTTTGAGCTAAGTTTTGAGCAATTATCTCAAATCACATAAAAAAGTATGTTTTTAAACATAAGAGCTAGCATCATATTTTGAGAGTAGTATTGAGCACCGATATGGGGGAGAGTTCAGACAACTCACAGCCCCCATAAACCATGTAGACACCATGGGTAGAAAAGGGTCATACTTTTTAGATGATTCCTTAGTGATTTTTAGCATAGAATAGTGGATCCACTTAGTAGTCTGGTTCTATACCCTTGGCAAGGGATAAGACGGCCCTGGCAGCGTGAGGCAAAACGTTGTATCATCACAATAACTCTTAAGTGATGGTTGTCGGTTAGAGAAACTCCCACAGAGATATTTGTATTTTTATATACACAGAATTTACTTGTATTTTCATATACAAACATAGTTTATAGTGTATCCTTGCATACAAACTGAGTATATTGTATTCTTAAATATATTGAGTTGTTTTCGATTGTTTTAAAAGCTTTCCATATATTACATCTCTTATTGTTGCTTTATATTGAGTTGAGTATCCAGAGTTTGAGTACAAAGAGTTGAGTGTCTTATTATTGAGTTGAGCCTTATTTCATTGAGTTGAATATCTTATTATTGAGTTGAGCCTTATTTCACTGAGTTGAATATTTTATCTCTGAGTTGAGTGTCTTATTCCTGAGTTGAGTTAGTTGAGTGAGTTGAGAAGAGGTAAGTATGTTTCCTTTTTATCAAGTTCAAGCTTATGTTATACTTTAGAATTCCCCTTACATGCTCGTACATTCCACGTACTGAGTCATTTGGCCTGCATCTTTTCATGATGCAGATTCAGGTATTCAGGATAATCAACGGGAGCTTCGTTGATACCATATGGAGTTAGAGTTAGCTATGGTGAACCTTCTTGCTTCTGGAGGGTTCCACTTTTACTTTCAGTTATATCAGTTGTTAGGAGGTCGTGGGTCTTGTCCCGACTTTCATCTTTGTCAGTTAGAGGCTTCATAGATAGACAGTAGAGTTTCAGAAGTCTGTTAATTTATTTTGCTAAATGTTTTAAAGACTTAAGTTGTCTATTTTGGGGCGAGTTGAATATATTATATTATTCAGAGTTTTCTTTTGAGTTAAAGCTTTGTATTTAAGTTTTCATGAATTTTTATTCAATTTTTAAGCTTTTGTATGCTTGAGTTAGTCTTCCACTTGTAGTCAGCCAGGATGAGGGTTCGCTTGGGGACCAACAATGGTTCTTGAGTGCCGGCCACGTGCAGGGTGTAGGCTCGAGTCGTGACACTTATCCGTCGATTGGACATTTAATAAATGTCGGGTCGGTGAATAAGATTATGACACGTGTATGTATGTTAGCATAAAGGGTATATTTGCTCTAATTTTTGGAGGACAGAGACATCAATGTCCCAAAAGTATGACGGATGATATTTGCATACCATTTACGATAGTTCGGATATATTTGTCCTTTTTCCCAAAAAAGAATGACATTTTTTTTTTGTAATAGTACTTTATTTTAACTTTTCATGTAACATGTTTAAGGCCATAAAATTGACATAATTTTAATTTAGAACCGGTGGGAAATATTTGTCAAAATCCTAAATAAACTTCATATTTGATATTTTAAAAATTCACATTTTCTTCAGGTCCACCTCATCCACTCTGGAAAAATAAATACATAAAGAGATATGCACCATACAATGATCACTTGTTTATTTTCATCTTTCAAAAGGATGAGTTGACTCCATCATCCTTTTTATCTTACCCCATTAACTTATGTTCATCATTATAATTCATACTCCACCACAAATTAAAGTTTAAACCAAGAAAGAAATTTCAACTTTTACTTGAAAAATCAAATCAAACATGCTGCTGAAATGTAACCCAGTAAGTCCCTTCCTCTACCAATTATTCTCAACTTTGAATCTTCAAAATATCGTCACACTTATTGTTTCTTTTTGTTGAATAGTCCAAAGTTTTTCTAATTTCTTCGTCCTATATATAAACTTGTTTTTCCTGCAGATGGAAAAGTCCAAGTAGTGTTGTAGGAATAATCTCAGGTTTCACCATGCATCATCTTCGTAATTCTAAATCTAAATCTGCGAAAGTTGATGATCATCACAGTATGATGATAAATCAACTTTCGCCTATTTTCGACACCAGTACTGAATCTGGCCGCGCTGCTGGTAGACTCGAAAAGTTTTCTCATTATGTTGGTGAGATATCACTTTCTTTCCATAAATTATTCTTCTTTTTCAATTTGATTATTCAAAAGTAGTAATTAATTTATGTGTATGTAGCAAGGCAATTGGGGTTTAAAGATGAAAGTGAATGTGTTGGGTTATGTGAGCTAGTACAAGAATACTTGAAGAGATCCAAAGGATGTGATAATAGTATTTTTGAATACTTTGCAAATGAACAAGATGCTGAATCTTTGTATGTCAAATTGGAAAATGAATTAGAGAGATGCATTCTTGCTTATTTTGCTTTTCATTGGAGTAAAGCTTCTATGTTAATTACTCAGGTATATATAATATACTATTCATTTTCATTTCAATGTTATTTAACTTTATTATAAATCAAAAACTGAAAAAAGTTGTTTAATGTTTAAGGTGTTGAGTGTTGATTCTGAGCAGAAAAGACTCAAGGATTTGGTGTTGGCAGCTACAAGGTAGTAATAATTGATTGATTATTTAATTGTCTTTTAAAACTATTTTCTAATTTTGTGTATGTGGGGACGACATACAAACCTAACTACATCTAGATAATCATTCAGATTTCTGACAAATAATTGAGATTTCCTCTTCTTAATTAAAAGTTTCAAGTACTCAATTGAATGAATCATATCAGTAAATTTTGGATATTAGAGGATAAAACATGGAGTATAAAAAAGAATAAGCCACTCATTATCATTCACTTTTAAATAAATGATATTAAATTGAAAGTTAAATATGTATATTGTGTTAAAATAAAATACACACAAATACTTTCACACTATTAGAAACAAAACAAAATTTTTTGTTTTGTATAATACAGTATTATTTTTTAACTAACTAAATACATGCATGATGGAAAACAGATATTTATTGAAATAGTGGAAATTTTCATAATTATTTAGATGGATTTCCTTTACTAATTCAATCTGAAAATAACCCCTTTTTTGCGAAAATAATACTTTTTAGTAGTAATTGTACTGGACTACTGGTATTGGAGGATAATAACCTGTGGGGCTTGATGATCAACCGGGATTAAAGGAATTTTATCAAATTGCATTAGTTTAATATTGAATACATACTCTCCGTATTTATTTGTTGAACTAACTGCATATATTATTGTTGATCAAATGGCATTAAAATTTATAATTCCTGTCAATTTTGCGAAGGCTTTTTGTCATTACTTTTCACATGGTGGCATCTTTAAATTGAGGACCAGAAAATCTGTTTCACCTTATCTAGTTGAAAGATAATTTAAAAATCAAATTTCTAGTATTTTATTTGTGTGGTCAGTTTGGGGGAGGCTAAAGATAAGAAAAAATGCACCAATAAGTCACGTTTTAGTAATAATAAAAAATGCTAGTCATCATTTTGAAAATGAAATGAGAATTTCAGCATAGTTTTGAATTTCACTAATAAAAAATAAAATTCTAAGATTTTAATTATAAGTAAATATTACTATCTAGCTGGAGATTAGCATGGGTCTAGTGGTGACGAAGAATCCAAATTTTGAAAGTAGAGTCTGAAATAAATAAATCAATTGAACCCAATTGGCACGTTGAAAATGTTCCATATCTAAACAGTAAAATTTCGTAATATTTTACTATTTTCGAGCATGTAGAAATTAGAAAGTAAAACTAGACAAATTTGTTTTTTCTTTATTTGTACAATGTGGGTGGGGAAGCTCCCTGGCCCCTTGGTGAAAATGAAGTGTAGCTGTTTTTCTTTATTTGTGAAAAAAGAAAAATAAGTGTACATAGGCAGCTACTGGCCGGTCCCTTTAGTGGAAGTGAAGTCGATAACAACATTTCATTATAATAGTAAAAAAACTTAAAAAATTAGTATAAATAACATTAAAAATTCATGATTCTCAACTCACTTCATTAATTACTAGATTGTTTTCAATTTCAGGAAGCAGAGATTTGAGAAGATAACAAAAGATTTGAAAGTGACAAGGGTATTTTCTACGCTGGTAGAAGAGATGAAGGCGATCGGAACGGTATCATCTAACGGTAATGGTGAGTCCAGATGTACGGACGTGATGGTGCCGGTGGCTCACAGTCAAAGAAGTCCAGTGCTCCTCCTTATGGGTGGTGGAATGGGAGCTGGCAAAAGTACTGTCCTTAAAGACATCCTCAAACAGTAAGTAATTATTACTCACTCACCTACTTTCTCTAATTTCATCAATATCCTATTGTCATTGTCATGAGTCATGGACCCTAAGGGTCTGTTTGGAAAGCAACTTGGTAATTAAAATTGGTGTAATTACTATACATGTTTTGTAATTACACATATTATGTTTGGATGCACAATTCCAATCATAAAATTATATTAAATTTTAAAAATAAAAATTAATTATTTAAAATTTATACTATGCAAATAAGAAACTTTATAAATAATATTAAATTAATATTTAAGAGATATATTATTTTTTGAAAATATACTACTTAATAAACATATGTTCTTAACTAATATTATGAAAAAATTATTGATTTATATTTTTTCAAATTAATATATTTCAATTGAATTGATCATAAAAACTAAAAGTATGAAGTTTCTACGAACATCGTGAAATGCATGTTTGATAAAAAGATTAATATATAAAATGTCATAAATGATTAAATATTCGACAAAAAGATAATCTATCAAGTCTAATTAAAAAATGACTTGCAATGTGAATTCAATATTACTAAAACAAATGAAACTGAAAATATAACATAAGTTATAAATTCAAAACAAAAAAATTAACATAATACTCTTATAGCAAATTTCAACAT
>JAJOOS010025818.1:0-14132 GCA_029582725.1 Solanum chiquidenum
TCTTAGGAATACAAATAGATAAAAATGGAATAAAAATGCAAACACATATAATACAAAAAATAATTAACTCAAATGAACAACTAGATACGAAAAAGAAAGTACAATCATTTCTAGGACTAGTAAACCAAGTAAGAGAATACATACCAAACTTAGCAGAAAATTTAAAACCATTACAACAAAAATTAAAAAAAGACATAAAACATCAGTTTGATAAAAAAGACCAAATACAAATACAAAAAGTAAAACTATTATGTAAAAACCTACCTAAACTATATTTTCCGGATGAGAACAAAAAATTTACTTATATAATAGAATCAGACGCCAGTGAAAAAAGTTATGGAGGAATCTTAAAATACAGGTATGACGATAATAAAACTGAACATCATTGTAGATACTATGCAGGAACATTTACCAATACCGTAATAAAATGGGAAATAAACAGAAAAGAATTATATTCAGTATATAAATGTTTATTATCATTTGAACCATATATTGTATATAACGAATTTATCATAAGAACAAATAACACACAAGTAAAATGATGGCTAACAAGGAAAATACAAGATTCAGTAACCACAAAAGAAATAAGGAGATTGGTATTAAATATACTAAATTTTACATTTACTATTGAAGTGATAAGAACTGACAAGAAGGTCACTGCAGATTACTTATCAAGAAAAAGCTACTCAGACTGATACTGAGAAAGAAAATACAATGGAAGAGCTACTCAAAGCCATTTCTACACTTTGTACAAAAGTGGACAGAATGGAAAATGAGATACAAAACCTAAAGTCTAATGAAGATAATCTGAAGTCTAAAGCTAATAGTCAGCAACATGACGGTAAAAGTGCGGAGCTAAGTCGATCGGAAGACTTTAAAATCCCAGAGATAAAAGGTGACGTTGGGAAACACCTAAAAACACATAATGTTTGTTTAAATACAGCTGCAGGTACGAGCAAAAAAGTTAGTGAAAAACAGCATAGAAATGCAAACTTAAATCAACTATTTGAAAAACCATTTACCCAGAAAAGAAACATATTGACCACAGAACCACAAACCTCTACGTATGCAGATAGCCTGCAAAATGAGAAAAAGGCATATAACCACATCACGAGAACATATATCAAAAACATACACAAAATTCAAACTTATTTGAACCGGAACCCCATATCAAATACCAGAGAACCAAACCAAGACTATATAACCCAAAAGTTACAAGGTTAGAACAAGCTAATACCGCAACCGAAAACTAACGCCAATTTGGTAAGGACATGTTATAATTATGGATTATTAAATACCGTATACACATACGATGGAGAAGAAGTTAGTGGAATACCAGAACTACATAAATCATTCATTACATACAAAAGAGTTACAAAAGGAAATTTGTTTTACATAAAGTTCTATACAGCACCAGCGGAGATATTATACGAAGAAATAAAACCTCCAATACAGGTTATCAAGATAGGACTAACTAAAGATATTATTATACCCGAAGATATCGAACAACAGGAAGAGATATGCAAAATAGAGATACCAAGTTTTTATGCGAACAAAAGAATAATTGGTATATTAACTATTATACAAGAGTTAGCAAACAATTATTTAAACGGAAACACTATATGGAGTTACTACTCTAGAGACCAATTAATGATATATTCGAATTCAAGGGAACTAAGGAAAGCAGATATGGATGAAGTCCAGCGATGGATTTTATCATTGTTAAAACTAGAGGAACGACCTACGACAAGAGAACTAAAAGCAGGATTTATTTCAACAGAGTTATTAACCAGATATTGCAAACTAATTGGACACAAATACCCTGATCACATATGTTCAAAATGTAACGGTGAAGATAACATAATTCCAGATGTTGATTTAGAGTGAAAGAAGACGATGAAGAAGATGCAAACAAGCAAGATAAGATAAAAAAGATGAGATAAGATGCAAATGGCAGACAAAGTGGCAGTAGATAGTATAAGGACATAAAGTAATGTAAAGAAGTCAAAAAGCAAATAGTAGATGTAGATAAGATGTAAATAATAGTGGACAAAAGTAGTGTCAAAAGTAAATAGTAGTGGACAGATGTAAAGTAAATAGTAGTGGACAGATGTAAAGTAAATAGTAGTGGACAAAAAAGTTAGTAGACAAGTGTAAAGTGGTAGGTGTGTACATTATTAAAGTTAGTAGACAAAGTGGTAGGTGTGCATTAAAGTAAGTAGTCAAGAAGTAGGAGTATTATTGTGTATAGTACGTGCATAAGATAGAACTTCCTTTCTATATAAAGGAATGTACATGTAACATAATAAGCAAGCCTTCTTAGGAAGCAAGCTCAATTTTGTAAAAACACTCTTAAATATAAACACTCTTAAATATATAAATATATTCAGCAATCTAATGGAGCAACTAGATAATTTAGATATCATGGATAAGCAAGAGGCAAAGGTATACTGTTCAATAAATATGCGAAACTAATTTCATATATTCCTGAATATCATATATATGATTGAATAAATTTATGTTAGTTATTATGTACTAGAATTATTTGAATCATGATTTCTAGTTTATTAGCACACTGGAAACAGGGAGAAAACTTCTATACTATGCTATCCTAATGTTGAAACCAGTAGGCAAGGAAAGCCGTTTAGGGGAGTAAATAAAGTTGAGGCGCTGATAAGAGGGAAGTATCCGCTAAAGTACGATGCTAGTAGTGACAAGAGAACATGATAAACAGATAATCCAGTTCATAATGATCTAATATGAATTTAACAATTATGAATATGATAGGAAGGAATAATTGAAATAAAAAACCTGCATAACAAAGAACATGATTACATATATGCATGAGGAAATGATAAAAAACTATGAAACTTTAATCCTATATATACTTAAAGGTATATAGATAATTGAATTAAGAAGAATCATATGGAAAAAAATATTTAATGATAACGAATCAAAAAATATATTAAACCAACAATGGTATGAAATAGACCTACATGATTTAGACCTCGAAAGAATAGAATGGTACGATTTAGAAATAAATTCAGATTAAAATGAACTACGAATATTTACAATATTGGACAGAAGCTATGGAAAATATAAAACTATTAGAACAATTAATGGAGAATAATTTATACATGTACCTAAGAACCCAAGATATGTTATATCTAGAATATATCATAAATAATATAAAAGAAATATCAAGGTTAAAATCCTTAGCTAAAGAATATTATAATAAAATTTTTAGCCAGACATAAGATGAATTCCGCACCCCCAAAAAATGATATCAAGGTTAAAACCCTTAGCTAAAGAATATTATAATAAAATCTTTAGCCAGACATAAGATGAATTTCGCACCCCAAAAAATGGTAACAAAATTTAATATGTACTCCACACTCACATCCACCAACAATAATTCACAATGATGTGTGAAATTAGCTTTGTTAAAATAATAATAAAAATGCACTTTTAATACCTACTTTATATTCACATCAACTAATCAATGTTATTATTATATCTATTTTGCGAACAAATGAACATATTCCAATTCATTCACAATTCATACAACAAAGATTATGCTTAGAATATATATCACCTAATAAAATAATAAACAACAACACAAAAGTTCTAAAAAGATAAAAATCATTAAAATATGAAAAAAAAAATTGAACTATTAATACATACGGAACAAATTTTCCCTTTTTAGATTTGGAATCCTTCAGATCATTCTTCACAGCTACACTAGGCTTTGACTTTTTTTTCTTCTATCGTCCCACCCTTCACAAATTTGTTTTACCTCTTTTGTGATGTGTTTCTGGTACAAAATCTAAGTCAAAATTGTCTGATGGAGGAGATGCGATATTCTTGTATTTTCTTTTTTGTTGGATTGTTTTGTAGAACTAATTTGAATGATAATATTGTCACTTTTCATATTATCAAAATCTATAAACACGGGAACGAAGATGATTATGATTTTTTTTTAAAGATGATTATGGAGAGAGGTTTTAGATTACAAGAGATGGTTGAAGTTTTATCTTTTTGAAAAGAATAAAAAACGTGTAATATGATTTCCTCAATAACTCATTCCGAAATTATGGACCAAAAAATGCAAGGTTAAACTTGTATTCAATAACCCAAGGCGTTTGGTACAATATGAGTTTTCTTCAATATAGTTATTGGACAGTAGTCATGCACATGTCTTGGCTAATAAAGCCTTTGCACTTCCTGGATGGTGAACTGGTATAAAAGGCGATTATTTATATAATGTGGATCATAATACTTTGTCCAATGTCCACATGGCTCAGCAAGGTTTACTTGTAACACTTACAAAAAGAGTCTCTTAACCATAGCCTAGCTTTCTATAATCTTATTCTTTTACTTGTGTCATTTTGGTGCTTTGTTTAGTTTAGCTGTTAGTATTTTGAAATAAATATCATTAAGCTTATGATTTTGAATATGACAACTTGTTGCATTTATATAGATTCACTGTGTGCAAACACAACTTCAAGTTTCAAAAATCACAAACTGACCAAACGTGAGCTTAGAATGTATACATACATATAATGGTGGAATCAACCTTGTTGCCAAGTTTTGTTGAAAACTGTGTAGATATATATATAATATTTTTTTCTAAATTTAAACGGGAGGGTTATTGTGAATGGGTACCATTGAAGTTTGCTTTTAGTTACTGCAGTAACTTTTAGTAAAATAAGTTGTGTAGTTTAAGATGAATTTGAATTTTGAATTTTAGTTGTTGAGATATTTTAAATTTTTTGAATTTAAATTATGCAGATTATGTTGGCTATTTAAAGCCCCTCAATGCTTAGTAAAATTATTGAGAGATATTAAAATCCATTAAGAAACAAACATTTTCAATATTTTTGTACTGCCCCATTTTAAAAAAAACACCAAAAGGTACAAAGTAGACGAAACGAGAATGGATGGATTTGGTCATGGCATCTATTTTGAAAGGTAGCGGATGGAGATGATGAGTAAAATTCCAATAGCCAATTACCCGAAACACATAGTTTTTTTTGTCTAAATAAATTTGTATAAAGTACCAATCTTTGTGGTGCTAAGCTTCATATAACTTCTATTTAACAAACTGCGCAAAATGAATTTCCTACTTTGGTATACAAAATTGTGAGATCTAAAGAGGAAAAAACGAGCTCAATTATATACTTAAATCATAAATGAGGAGTGATGCCAATGAAGATGTCCTCTGGGAAGGAATTGTGATGCGACGCATCGGATGATTGATACCAAATTCTTTCTCTGCTTGACTTAGAAGGTCTTGAAATTAAGGCTGGCTCAAGTATGATATAGGTATCACAAATCTCTTCTTCTCCTTCTCCCAACCTAAACAACGAAATGGCCCTTGGGATCATCCAAGCATGTTGAAGACTTCTTTATTATACGAGGAACACGGATATCCATGATCTTCTAATTAAGATGAGCAAATGATGAAGAGAAGAATTACTAAATATTCCGAAAGCACAGGAAACTTTTTGAGTAGTTCTCTAGTTTTTTGAGAGAGTTATAGTGGCTGGTGGTGGCTACTTCTCCAAACATGTTCATATAAGAGAACAACAAGTCAAGGAATCTCCTCGATTTGTGGTTAAGAGCCAATTGGGTTGCACATCAGTGAAAGACAATGACATATCAGTTACCAAATGATCCTGTCTTCCAGCTTATTGACGTGGCTAATTGTTTAGATCATATAAGTACAAGAACAATAGGTCCAACTTTTTTCGTATACATGGAACAAAGTATCTCTCGGAATCAAATCCATAAATATGAAACAGTACCATATGTTGATTTCAAGGACTAAAATATATGCAAACTGTGCCTCCATTTATTTAAGAAGAATAACAGAAAACATGCTTACCTTATTTAGGATTTCACTAGTGAAGATACATTTGCTGCACTATTAATTGACAATAATACTGTCATGTTTACTGACTATTAACATGTCTGTGTTTGTCTTACAAAATCTTCACTAAATTATGAGTCAGCCAAAACCATATTATAGCCAGAAATTTGAGGTAATCTTATTAGGAGTTAATAATTTACACTCAGTATTTCCACAATGTTGCAGCTCTAGTTCATCTTGAATTATGCCTCACAGCCTCAACCATGTGCAGCTAACTCAGTTTGAAACCACTAAGTGTAATTATCATTTTACTAAGATGCATGGCAGTGACCATAATATCATCAATTGAATGGGTTATATATTTGATGAGTCCACGATTTGGACTCATTCAGGGCTTCATTTGGATAGATTTAGTGTCCTCATATGCTTCTTTTGTGCCAATAACTGATGTAAAATCCTTGATTTCCAGGTATTTGAATTGAGGAACAAAGCATGGACACTAATTTGCAAAATGGAATGAAGCGAGCTGAAAGAACGAAGATATGAAGGCATGGTAATCGTCAAGTCCCTTTGGTGAGTCGCCGAATGGCAACCCTCTCGCCTAAAGTTCCAGTGTGCCAAGACTTGAAGGAGAAAATCAAGTTGGCAAGAGAAAAGAGTAGTCAACGTGTTGCCGAGTGGTTCCGCGATGTAGTGTTGGATCGCCCAAAGTTACAGAACTTGAGGATGCTGAAGACTAAAGCAAAAAGGCGATGGAACTGACCAAAGAGGGGATCGCCGAGCTGATGTGCGATCCCGACTTACTGCGTCGAATGGTCCTTCGCAACATATTTTTGGCTACTATAAATACGTTTTTGAACATCTAGTATCATATCGATTATCATAATTATTATCTTTGACATTGAACTCTGAGTATTGAGACTAAGATTTCCTTAGCTTTGAAGAATTGAAGTTTTCCATTTTTGAGAAATTGGAACTGGGTCTTTGAAATTCTTCAATTTGGACCTTTGTACATATGAAATTAATCTTACCCAGTTGATGGAAACACAATTTGGTAACGATTTTTATCTTTTTATGATGTCTAGCTAAAACCCCAATTCTTGTGGTGTGATTATGTGATTATGGGCTGATTTAGCTTATGGGTATTGCTAATTGTTAGATTAAATGTTGTTTAGAAGTGATTTCAATCATTAATTATGGTTAAAATTTAAGGATTGTAGTTACAAATACAGTTCTACCTTCGTGTTTTTGGCTTGCTTAAGAGAGAGGTTTTAAAACGAAGATTATTGATTGATGGTCTGTGGGTATTGGGTTGTCATGGGTTCAGCTCAAGAGAGCGAATCTTAAAACCTTTTCCACACATTCAGCTCGAGAGAGTGAATGGACTAAGGCGTAAGTTGTTCTTATTTTGTATGCTTGTCGATGTTTGAGAGAAATTGACTTGATTCAGGGTAAATTGTTTGAGAGAAATTTTACCTCCTCTATAGTCTAGCCTATACATCTATTCTCTAATAATTGCAATTACCCATTTGTCTTCATTAGCCTATAATCAAATAACATCCCAAGAACCCGTCTCATTATTGTTATTTTGTGTTATTTACTGCTGCTGTAGTTGATAATTTCAAACCAAAACCCCTCTATTATTTGACATTCGTGTCACCCCCTGATTTGGTATGTTTTTATTCATAAATGTCTATTTCTATGATTGCTAATTGTTAGATTAAATGTTGTTTAGAAGTGATTTCAATCATTAATTATGGTTAAAATTTAAGGATTGTTGTTACAAATACAGTTCTACCTTCGTGTTTTTGGCTTGCTCAAGAGAGAGGTTTTAAAATGAAGATTATTGATTGATGGTCTGTGGGTATTGGGTTGTCATGGGTTCAGCTCGAGAGAGCGAATCTTAAAACCTTTTCCACACATTCAGCTCGAGAGAGTGAATGGACTAAGGCGTAAGTTGTTCTTATTTTGTATGTTTGTCGATGTTTGAGAGAAATTGACTTGATTAAGGGTAAATTGTTTGAGAGAAAGTTTACCTCCTCTATAGTCTAGCCTATACATCTATTCTCTAATAATTGCAATTACCCATTTGTCTTCATTAGCCTATAATCAAATAACATCTCAAGAACCCGTCTCATTATTGTTATTTTGTGTTATTTACTGCTGCTGTAGTTGATAATTTCAAACCAAAACCCCCTATTATTTGACATTCGTGTCACCCCCTGATTTGGTATGTTTTTATTCATAAATGTCTATTTCTATGATTGACTTGAGCATATTCGTACTTTCCTATTGAATCTTAAACACGTACCACTCCCTGTGGGATTCGACCCCAACTCATTTAGTTGGGTTATATACTGACTAACGATCGTTGCTGCTGATAATCAGATGAAGTGTCTTTAATAACGTTAGTCAATCAAAATGGCGCCGCTGCCAGGGAGTGGTGTTGATTAAGATTCTTTAGTTAATTTGAATTTTGTGCTTGTTAGTTATAGTTGAATCTACTTATTTTTAGTTTTGGTTTGTGTGTTGTTGTTTTGAACAGAGAGTATGAGTGTGAAAGGAAGCAATGGTAACCAAGTGGGCCACCAAGACTACATCGACAACCTCAATGATGTCAAGGAGCCTAATGCTAATGACCCTCTCTTATGGGTGGAATTATTGCCACTCGCTTGCCTCCGGTTGAAGGGAACGCTGTGTTCCACTTACTAGCACTATGCTATAACTTTTGCAATTGAAGGGGCTGTTTGGTGGTTTGGCTCATGAGGATTCCCATGAGCATATCAGAAATTTTATTGATATTAGCGTGCCGTTCTCGTTTAAGAATCCCAAGAGTCGGTCCGGTTGAGGTTGTTCCTGTTTTCTGTAATGGGGGAAGCGTGTAAGTGGTTGGCTGAATTGCCACGAGACTCAATCACTTCGTGGGAAGGGCTTATCACCGCATTTCAAGTGCAATTTTTCCGTCCTACGAAGATGATTACACTTTGAGACAGCATTCAGAGCTTCAAACATCTGGAGGGTGAGCCAATTCATGAAACTTGGCTACGATTCAAGAAGTTGGTGCTGCAATGCCCAACTCATGGTTTTCCTGACAATGTGTTGTTGTAGTACTTTTACCGAAGCCTTGGTGTTACTGACCAACTTTCTTCTGGATATTTGATGCAACAACCTTATGTGATAGTAGCTCAGCTCTTGGATGGCATGACCACGATCAACCGGGCATGGTACACCCGCGAACACTAGGTCTCTCCCCTCACTTTCAAATTGACCAAAGAGCATATGGAGAAAGACCAAGAGAGGGATCAAAATATGGAAAAAATCATGAACCAATGCCGTGGGTGTTTGGTGTGTGAACCCCAAAGAAGACAAGTTTGAAGCATTGTACAACGAGGAGGTGAATTTCCTAGCCAACCAAGGAAATGGTTAACGTGCAAACTACCCGAGGCAGGGTGGTAACCAAGGTTGGAGTAGGGATGAAGGTTGAGGAGATCATGATAGAGAATGGAGGGATCAAAATCCCACTTGGAAGGAAAGGGATGGGGAGAAGGACATGTACATTCCTCCTCACGAGTGCCAAAAGCCAAAGGATTCCGAGGGAGGTCGGTCGGAGGATATTCTCTCTCGTATTCTCAACAAGATTGAGGGTCAGACAAAATTTTGAAAGAGATGAAAGAAGATAATATCGACCCTCAACCAAACATTTACCTCCTATTCCATCTCTATCAAACAGTTGGAGACCTAGATGGGTCATATCTCGTCTCATTTAAACCCGAGACAACAAGAGGGGTTGCCTAGTGACACTATGGCCTACCCCAAGAATGAAGTTTGAGTGTGGACTTGCGTTGTGCCACGACGTTAACTAAGGCGCTGCTTGGGGGCAACCCGAATTTTTATTTGCTTTTTTTATGATTTTGAAATGATGGTGTGTTGATGGTGTAGGTTAAAGTATGGAATGTGCTTGAAAAGTGCAGATTGGTGAGAAAAGTGTCCAGTTGACGACTGGCCGAAGAGGTCGGCAAGTCGACTTAGACCGCCGTTGGACTCAAGATATTTTGAAATTGGAGTCTGTAAAACTCGGTGAGCCCAGGAGCAAATTGGCGAATTGCCGACAAGGTCAGCGATCACAATTTTGTCTGTCGTTTGGACTCCCACATTAACTAGAGGTCCTATAAAACTCGGCGAGGTAAGTACCCACTCAGCGTGTCGCCGAGCAGGTCGGTGAGAAAAACTTATGTCGCCAAATGGGCGAGAACTAGATTGTTTTTAAAGGCCAAAAGTTCAAAGTTCAAAAGTTCAAAATCTTTCACATTGCCTCAATTTTCAACTTTCCAAAGTCACACCAGCACTATTTTTTACCGTATTTTTGCTTTATTATCGCGTATTAGTCGTCGATTGTGTGGTCGGAGTTGGATTCTTTGCGGCCTAGCTTTTCAACTTGTTTATTCGTCTTATAAGGTTGATTTTCTTAACCTCAAATTCTTATATTGTGATTTTACTCATTTGCAATTGATTTTATCTTAGTGCTATGTGTTGGGCCTCTCTGATCGTAATAATATGCTTGTTTACCTGTTTTAAGTTGAATATTGTGCCTATAATTCCTTCATTGTTAATTTCGAGAAATTTTGTGCCTTAAAATTGATTAAAATTGTTGGGTGTTGCTTAAATGTTGCTGGGTCTAGTCGGGTGAAGTCTAAGTAACCGCATTTGTGCCAAATGATGTAATTTGCCCAATGATGGAGCGGTTGACTCATTCTTAAAGGCAAAAGTTGTCAAATGGCCAAATTTGGCCAAATCGGAAGAAGTCTGAGTATCCCGAGGGCATAGGTGTAATGGGTCTAGGTCTAATTGAATGGGTGCATGTTTTGATTTTGTTTTTGGGGGTTGCGTGGTTAAATTTGGATGTTGGGGTTGAAAGTAGGAACGTTGGGCCATTTGGCGAGCTGGGTCGAGCTCGCCGAACCACTCGGTGGTTCGCCGAATCCCCCTAGATCGCCCTTAATTTCATTCTAAATTTGGAGTTTGGGTTCTGTAACTTTCGACGAGAAGCTTGAGTTCGCCGATTGTCTTTCTTGATCGCCCTTTATGCGCCCCTAAACCCTAAAATGCACTGTAATTTTTGGCGGGCTGGCCCTTGCTCGCCTAATGCTGTCGGTGATTCGCCGAAAGGCCCTTCCCATCGCCGAAAGACCAATTTTTCTGGGAAATTTTAACGCAATCCTTTTGGTGAGCCCGATGTGGTTAGCCAAAGTGATTCGGTGACTCATCGATCGGTTCAGTGAGTCTATCTGCAACTATTTTTCTGCAACTGTTCTTGAACTATTTCTAAATCTTTTTGATGTTTTTGCAGATATGGATAGAACCAACCTAGACATGCCACCCTATAAAAGAGTACGGGGTATTGTTATAAATGAAGGAGGAGCCAACCCTCTTAAAAAAGGAAGAACAAAGCCTCCAAACGGAGGCAAGGGAAAATGCAAGAGGCCAACACCTGAGGTTCTGGAGTACAACTCTAGCAGCGAGGGAGAAGCCTTTAACTCCCAAGTTCTATTGTCTGAGCCAGAGGATGACCAGCCATTACAGTCCCGGAGAGCAGAGATCCACGCTGAATCTCATCTTGACTCAGCTAGAGTCCCTGCAGCTTCCTTCTCGACAGATACAGTGCAAGCTCCAACACCTCTTGTACTCTAGTGCCACCAGTGGTCCCTCCTCCGAGGCTGCTCAACAGATTAAAAGCTGATGGGTTGTGGACTATTCTTGAGGAGAAGCTACATTCTACTAAGGGCTTGGATAGAAAATACTCCGGGGTGAGGGAGACACTCCAGTAACATCATTTTGAGGAGTTTACCAGGCCCCGTAGCCCATACATCCCTACATTGGTCCGGGAGTTTTACTCAACATATGGTGACCTAGTTCCTAAAGGCAAGAAGAAGGCTAGTACTTTTAGATCGATGGGGTCCATCATGTTACGGGGGATAGTAGTGCACTATAACCATGATCACATCAACGCGGTTCTTGATAGAGGATCAGACATTGACTACCCCAACCTGGCTACCACTACAACACCTTTAGATGAGCTTAAAGGTTGTTTAAATCCCCTCATCTCTTACACCACCCCGAGGTGGATTGAGGCAGGAGTCCCGATCGATAAGAAGGACTTGAGTGTAGCTGCGCGATATTGGTTTGGATTCATCAGTAGCTACATTATGCCATCCCAGAATGAGTCCATTCTCTTCCATCCTAAGGCGGCCTGCCTCGGGTCGATTATGTCTAAGAAGAGAATTGACATGGGACTTATCATAGAGCAAGAGATTGCTATGAGGGCCAAATAATATCAGACGTCCCTGCCTTTCCCGGTCTTGATCACAGAGTTGTGCCGGCGTGCTGGAGTTCCTCTGGACGCGATGAGAGATATTGAGGTTACTCTTTCATCTTCTATAGACATTCGGTGTATAGAGTTCGAGTACACACGTGAGGAGGTAGGCAGGAGGAGAGCAGCCTCGGTAGATACATCTCCGGAGGTGGACGTTGACTCTTTCCATGCAGAGGCATCTTTGCCTACTCTGACCTCCGGGACTTCAGGTACATCTACTCCCACTTCTTCCTCCCAGGCTCCTGGTACATCTACTGCAGCCCAGCCCACCAGGATTACTCAGGCTATGATCCTAAAGATGGGGTACCTAGCCCATTCGACTGATGTGAGGGTTACCCGATTAGAGGCTGCAGTTCCATGGCTGATTGAGAGTGCTACCCTTGCTACACTGACCCCTCCTCCGGACTTCTATTGATGAGTTGACTGCGAGAGTCACGACTTGTGAGAGTAGATAAATGGAGTCTTCTTAGATGACGACTTTGAAAGCAGTGGTTGTAGATCTGAGGAAGGACGTGGACTACTTGAAGTCCACAGACTTCACTTCACTATTGGAGGTAGTGGATGAAGTATATGCCCCAGTGACTTCTGAGATTCCTCCGGCCACCACCAGAGATGTACATAGGGATGGCATAGTAGCTGATGAATTAGAGGAAAAGACCGACAAGGAGAAGATAGAGGTGAGGAAGGAGAGCTTATACAGAGACCTACCAGATCTGGAGGAGACGATTGTACAGTCGGTGATCCAGACATCGCTGACAGAGACGTCCATGGCTGGGTCTAGTGGAGCTGGTACTACTAATGTTACACCAGGCACTGATGCCCCGACAGATGGAGCGACTGCTTAGACAATATCTTCTTTACCTCCCTTGATGAGTCCACAAGTTGGACTCATTTAGGTATTTATTTAGATAAGAATAGTGTCCTCGAATGCTTATTTTGTCTAAATATATGATGATAACTATTAAGTTTCAGGTATTTGAAGTTTTAGTGAAATCATGGACACTTAGGCACAAAAAGGAACAAAAAGGGTGAAAAGAACGAAGAAGTTGAAGCCTGAGCTCCGCCGAGCACACTTGGCAAGTCGCCAAAGGGACATATTCCGCCCTTTGTTCCAGTATGCAAAGCCCTAGATAAAAAAGGCGATAAAAGGAGAAGTTGACGCTTCACCGAATAGTTCTGGAAAGCAGTACTATATTACCCAATGGTCCAGAACGTAAAGATGCTGAAGGCAAGCACGAAATGGCGTTGAGACAGAAGAAGGGCGAGTCGTTCGAGTCATTCGGCGAAATTGACTAACCGCGCCGAACTATCCGTCAGCACTAATTTTTGATAGCTATAAATACTAAACTCTTTATTAATTTTAAGGGAGTCAAATATTATTATTTTTCCATAATAGAATAGTACTTTTTTGGGTATTTTCTCTCAATTTTGGAGAGGGTTTTGTGGGAGATTTGAAGAAAGAAGGGTTTCATCTTCCCCAAGTTTGAAGTGGGTCTTCTCCATTCTTCTTCCTTTGCTTAAATTAAGGTTTAAAATCTTATACCCATCTGATTTCACTATCAGTTTAGGTGTATTTTGTTATATCTTGATGTGTGGCTAAATCCCCCCCATTCTTGGGGTGTGATTTAGCAAATATGTGTTGATATTACTGTTGGGTCTTGCTTGCTGATAGGTTAGATGTAGATTAAATGTGATTTCACCTAGTGGTTGTGGTTTAACCTAAAGGGTTTGTAGTTGAAAATACAAAGCCACCCATGTGTTTTCGGCTTGCCCGAGAGGGAGATCGCGAAATCAAGACCACTAGACTGATGGCCTAAGGAGTGGGTCGACATGAGGTTCAACCCGAGAGGGTGAGCCCTAGTCCCATATCCTAACACTCAGCTCGAGAGA
>JAJOOS010025819.1:0-19266 GCA_029582725.1 Solanum chiquidenum
ATATAATCTTTGACGTAAGTTTAATTTAGGCTTTATCTTTTTGAGAATGAAATGATTGAGTTTGATCTCCATTATTGGACTCCAAATATTTTAATTAAAGATCCCTCAAAAGTAGGATGTCATCAAAACAATAATCTTGTTTCCCTTTTGAGTTTTGCAAATAGATAATTTAATCTCATTACTTGTAACTTTGGTAAATTTACCGTCCAAGTTTCATAATTTATTTGGATTTGTTATAGAATTTAAAGAAATATAAGACAAAAAATGTAGATATACTATAAAGTATAAGAAGAAGCTTTTTTCCCCTTCTTTCAACTGTATTTAAGTGTTTTTCAAATCTTCAAATATGTATAATATGATTCTCACAAATATTTATATTTAAAAATTATAGGGCTACATAAAGAAACATCAAAAGGTATCATAAATATGACATTAATTTTTGAAAATGGGTAAATGATTATTGAAGTGTGATGAGAAGGTGGTGTAGATGTGAGTATTACTACATATAATATAATTAAGAGTACAGTGGAGATTACACTTAGTGCATATTCGGAAAAATATATTTTATAACACTTTCTCTTCGGTGTTCATAGATCATATGTGACTCGTTAAAATTCACTAGAAAAAATTTATTAAAAAAAACCTAGCTAGAAAAATTCAGTGAAAGAAAACATTTGCTAAAGAAAAAGAGTACCATGTATATTTTACTCCCCTAATGAAAACATCACTTTATATTTTGAAAACGATAAATTTAAAACTATAAATGACAAGTTTCATTTTTGTATAACTTCTCAAATATTGAAATTGGCAATACCTTAGTAAAATATTTCATAAATTATCATGCAAGTAACCTTGACTTCAACATTATTGATTCGTTTCGAATGAAAAACACATATTCATTATATATTGAGTTACTTGCTTTAGAAGTTGTTAATATCTTGAAGGGACTTAAAAAAAATATGGATTCTCTGAGTTGGACGAACTGGACGAGCTCTACATGACGCAATCTCACGCGAGCAAGGACGAGGGACGAGATGTAATGGTTTGTCAAAGAATATTGAGTAAGACAACGAAGGTGAGGTCAAGAGTACTGGAGTTATGGAAATCAATCAAGAATATTTTTGTCCTTGAAAAAGAAATTCAAAATTTAATTTGAATTCTCAATCCTTATCCGATAATTTCCCCCCAAATCGTAACCTTTTCCACCCTTTATAAAGCCCTAATCCTTCACTGATGGAAGGAGACGATTCTTGACCTAAAATAGAGATATTTCACATGGATTTTAACCATGAGTCCTCGTGTAACACTTCAGAAATTAGTAGGCTTAGCTAGGGCTTGACGTTAGGGTTAGAGCCTTGAACGTACCTCCCCGTACCTTAAAATATATGTGTTCGTGTAAGAACGTCAAGGTTTAAACCCCAAGGACCAATCATGGGTCCTTGAGGAAAAGCCTCCTAGAGGCAACCTGGCAGTGACCCACGGAGGGCACCCACGTCTCGTGGGTCAACCCACTCCCCGTGGGTAGGCAACCGTAGGTCAAGCCCACAGAACCCCGACCCACGCTTCACCAGCACGGGCCGTGGGTTCAACCATGGTCCGTAGGTGAGGGGGGTCGTGGGTCATGCCTGGAAGCTGGTTTTTGGGAGTTAGTTGAGGGGTACTTTGGGATTTTTCTTTTAAACTAATTATTAAGTGATGTCGTTTTATGCTATTTTAAAACACCTATATAAGTGTTTTAGACACCTAAACTAACTCATCTAAATCATAACTCCAAATTCCCAAATCAAAATCACTTTTCCCCCAAAATCCCAAATCAAAACCACGTTTCCCCCAAAATCTTCTCTCAAGAACTTCAAGGAAGAAGAAGGAGAGAATCAAGCTAGGGTTTGAAGAAAGAGGCTTTTTCACTCAATTTCGTGGGGATTCTTCAACAATGTATGGTAGTCCTTCATCCATGGATAGTTTTCATCCATGGAGTCCCTCCAAACTCAATTTCAAAACTTGTAATTTCCCCAAAAAGCTAGGGTTTTACTCCAAGTCATGGATTCACTTCAAAAACGATTCTAACGATTCTAATGGTTTAATTACTTTATATTATGATCAGATTGATGATTTATTACTGTTTTTATGATGAATTCCCCTATTTTCTCAAATTGGATCTAATTGTGGGGTATTGCTTGATGCAAGTAGAATATGATAGAATTATGCATGTAGTAATAGAATTACTTGAATTATGTTATCATCCATGTCTAAGGTAGTAATTATATATGTGTTGATGGAATATGATCTATGATCCTTGAAGGACAAAGTATATGAATTATGTATGATTATGAGATTTATGTACATGCTTTATGAACACTTGAGAGTAAAGTGATTATGATTATGATCTAGTTGTTGTGTTGTTGGAAGATTAACCTTATGTACACACTTATGTATGAATATGATATGATGTGAAGCGTTTGTCACATGTAATGATTTTAAGGTTGGAAGACTAGTCTCACCTAATGAATCTATGAGCTATATATAGTATGAATTATGTTGGATTGAGTGTCATAACATTCTTCCATAAATATGCACTTACGTCAAGATTTAATATGTAAACTTTAAGGGTATTTATGGTATGTACCTCTTATGACATGATGATTTATGAGTTGATTATGCTTATGACTTATGATTCTCCATTATTTTCCAAACGATTCTTTGACTTAGCAAATTACATACATTCAACTAAATGTCCCTTTTAGCATGATTTCAAGGTTTTTATGCATCACTATCATACTTAGAGCATTTTTGTACTAACCCATATTTTCTACATTTTTCCATAAGTGTAAGGTCCGGTTCTTGAGGTGATCTCCTTTTTGGTCAAAGCTTGGATTAACTATTCTCCTTGCTTTTGGTGAGTCCTCATGGTTCGAGGACGAATGATGATTTTATAGTTTCTTTTCTTGTACTTCCATTTGAGAACTATGTTGTAAGGGCTGTGACCCTATTTGATACTTCGATTGTAATAGATGGCTAATTGAGACAAGTCTAGACTTCCGCTATGATTTTATGAAACCTTTTAAGACTTGAAATGCGTTTTACTCTTTATTGTTCTTTACTTATGTTATGATATGCTAAGTGACTTACATGGTTCTTTTCGGGGTCCTATGTGCCATGTTACGTCTAGGGGGTACCATTGGGTCGTGGCAAACTTGGTAATCAGAGCACAAGGTTTAGAATGATTCTAGGATGATGTCTCATAAGCCATGTCTAGTAGAGTCTTGTTCATGAGTGTGAAGCGCGCCACATTTATGAATGAGAGGCTATAAGATGTTTAGGAAACTACACTTCTTTCATTATTCTTAAGTCGTGCCTTAGAGTTTAACTCTATAAAAGTCCCTCTCCTAATCCTTCTCTTGTGTCTTCAGGAAATGAATACACGAAGGGCTAACGCAAGAAGAATGGAAGGTGACAATGTGAATGAGGAAGCTCTTCAAGGTAATCAAGCTCCTCAAGTTAACCAAACTCCGGTTGATCCCGTGGTTGAGAATGTGACCCATGCGGAGTTTAGGTCTACTATCTAAATGTTGGTTCAAGTCATGACGGCTCAAGCCAATAGAGAAGTTGTAGCTCCGGTCAATCCTAATATGAATTCTGCGACTTCTAGATTGAGGGATTTTGCAAGGATGAACCCTCCCGTGTTTCTTGGTTTCAAAGTGGGAGAGGATCCTCAAGAATTTTTGGAAGAGGTTTATAAAATAATTGACGCCATAGGAGTGACTTCGGTAGAGAAAGCGGAGTTAGCCTCTTACCAATTAAAGAGTGTGGCTCAAGTATGGTATACTCAATGGAAGAACAATAGGCAGGTAGGAGCGGGTCCAATAGAGTGAGAAGTGTTCAAATCGGTGTTCCTTGATAGGTTCTTTCCCCGAGAGTTGAGGAAAGCTAAGGTGGAGCGGGTCCAAGTATGCTCCGGCTTTGGTGGCGGATTCAAGGGACATAATGAGTAGGTATTTGACGGGTGTGTCTAGATTGGTGAGAAAAGAATGTCGTTCGGCAATGCTTCATGATAATATGTATATCTCACGTCTCATGGTGTATGCCCAACAAATGGAGGAAGAGAAACTCCCACTACAAAAAAAATAGTGTTTAGCGACGGACAAATAACTTATTCCGTCGCTATTTTGGTTTAGCGACGGAATTTCATCCGTCGGTATAATGCGCGTAGCTAACCATTTAGCGACAAAAAAAAATCCGTCGTAAGTTTAGAGACGGATGCGCGACAAATCTCTTCCGTTGTTAAAATAAACGACCAAAAAAACGTCGTTATATTTGTACTTTTTGTCGCAAATTCTATAAGTTATTTCATCGTGTCATCGTATTGACGACCGAAAATTTGTTGTTAATTCCATCACTATCACTTTTTATACAGTTCTACCTTTCTTGTAGCAACAAAAATATTATCACAAATCCATCACTAATTCTGTCGCCATTACTTCTTATACATTTCTACCTTCTTATAGCGACGAAAATATTATCGCAATTCCGTCGCTAATTCCGTTGCCATTACTTATATACATTTCTACCTTTTTATAGCGACGAAAATATTGTCGCAAATCCGTCGCAAAATTTCATCGCCATTACTTTTAAATACATTAGTGACAAAAATATTAACACAAATCATATTCAAACAAATATTATAAAGTTGTAAAATTAACTTAATTCATATAAACTAATATTCTACCAAATCCAAAACACAAAAAACTGAAGAGTGTATAACCAAGTTTAAAACAACCCCAACGATAATTTTCAAACAAAAATAATATCTAGCCAACAAAACTAACTAAGGGAGATCGGAGAACCACAATCTTCATTAGAAACCGATGTATTGGTCTCATCAATATTAACAGGAGTAGGAATGACGAGTGTCATATGAGTGTTTGGCTGAGATGAGGTCGAAGAAATCAATCCATGTACCCACTCAACAAATACATGAAGCATGTGATCAGTCAGTGAAGGAATCAATCGCATCATAAAGTCATCCAAATTTTCCGTTGTTGTTTGAGCATTCATACATGGTATCGAGGATGAAACATCAGATCCAGAAGCTGGGGCACAAAAATTCTTCCTGTAAAATGATTTTGCTTACGATCCAAGACCATATATCCTTCTTTTCTTTTTCCCTCCCGCGGCTTGATAATATGCTTGCAATTGATCAACATTAGATTGAGTTTGTGTTTGATTCTGTAATATTTCTAGATATTTTTCCTGTTAAAGAGAATGATAAATAGTTAAATTCATTAATAACAACCACACCAATAACAATAGTCACATCTAGTTTATGCCAATATCTTAGATAAATTTTTATTTGCATATTCAGGTCTATGTTGCTCTTTTTTTAACCCACTGAGAATGCACAACTTGAAGTATTTATTGTGCCATATATATATGAAGACCAGACTATGTCAAGTTATTTCAGAAACATAAAAATTGTTGGCATCTTCACTGAGCAATTCAACTATTATGATGTCCAAACAATAAATAGTTGTACACACTACACATATACCTATAATTCTTTTGGTATAAATGTGGGGGAAATAGAGAGAGACTGTTAACTGAAAATATAAAATGATTTACACAATTTTTTCACAACGAATATATAAAGTGGATGTAATAATAGAATATTGGACTTACATATACAATTCGAGCTCGTTCACCAACAAAAGATTTTCCATCATGACCATGTGTATAGACATGCAAATGTAACTCACTTGGTGTTGGATCTCGACCCTTTTCAATAGCCTATACAAGGAAAAAAATTAAAAAAATATGAAAATGTGAAAATACTTGGGATATAAAAACGGTTAATCGCGGGTCACTTTCAACAACCTCAATATACTTATTCCTAGTATCTTTAGCATCAAACAATCTAAAATACTTTTGAAACTTCAAAACCACATAAAACTCAAAATCATCAGGTAAAGCAAAATTTTTCCTTGGGATGTGCCTACTGTGGCAGCAATACTACCCCCTAGTTTCATTTTCAGCTATACTTGATGAAATTTTGAATGGAAATATCTACACAACTTTAGGTACGAAAAAATTGTGTTCTGATTTTAGACTTTAGCAGCATATAACACACTTAAACTTCACCTACCACCTAAATCGGCGCTGAATATCTTCAAACACACTAAATTACTACGTCAATTTCAACTTTATCAACAACAAAACTCAAAATCAATGAAGAAAACTGGAAAATCAAGCAAAATTGATGTAGAAAACTGGAAATTTTCATTCATGATTAGCAGTTCGTTACAAAAGTAAAAGCTAAAAGCAAGCTAATTGAACTAATCTTACATCCACAAAATACTAATTCAAACCTTAACAGTAGTACACAAAACCTAAAAATTTAAGTTGGGTGTTCAAATACCTTAAAAACATGAGGAAATTTGAGATATACTTCCCTGCTTCATATTGTCTGAACCCAAAAACAATGAGCAAGCATATCAAGGCGATAAATGACGATCATTCAATTTGATTGAGTAAGAAGTAATTCATATGTTGAGTCTAAAATATTTAGTGTGTGGTAAAACAAACACATCACCACAAATGTACATGAAAACCAAATAAGTAAAAAAGAAGTTCTATACAATTATAACAACAAAGTCTTATCAATAATAAAGACACTTCACATGTTATATTTTGCCATCTGCGTGTTGTGGAGTGTCGTTTCTTCATAAAGAAAGACACTGCCTAGCACACACAAGATTATATGGGATGTCCGCTTAATACGTTATTATCTACTACTATTCCTATTCACAGTTAGTACTCATTGCCACCATGTATCATGGTTAAGAGCCAGCTGAAGGGCAACCCTCATTCATAAACAAACCCTCACCAAGAAGACGTGGATTTTCAAAATCAATACAATGTACAGAAGAGCAGTTTCAAGAATTTAATTCTAAAGATTAAATATCAAAGCAGAAAATTAATTGAACAATTGTAGAAAATGCACAAATAATATGATGATATGCCTCAATGTTACAAAGAGAAGGTTCAAATGCAAGAACAACTGTCAGTTCTTTCCCATGAAAGTATTAAGGAGGAAGCATTTTCTAGTCTCGAATTGCGGGATTGCAGACATAATACAAAGGCACTTCAATGTTCTGAAGGGTTAAGATTATGCATATAAAGTAAATTAAGGGTGTGCGAAAATATACTTACAAGTCTCTTGCGATGCTCTCCAATAGTAATAGAGCCTCCTGTGTGAGTCCCCTTTGCAACTGCATTCTGACCGCCACACCGATTTTTTGAATTTATTTTTGACTTTTCAATAACCTTAGGATCTTTTCAAAATCTCATCCAACTTTTCCATGTTTCTTTCGGAACATATTTTGACCGAACTGCTTCTTTTTTTATGCAAGAAATAAAATCACTGTACCTTCTCACTGCCTTCTTACGTCATATTATCTTCACTTCACTATCAATGGAAGGATCCCAATAGAATTCCTTCTAAAATAATTATATAAGTAAACAACATTAGTATCCAACCTTCAAAAGTGATGTAATTATTTTTTTATTAAAATGGTGAAATATATACCTCGAATTCTCTGAGATAAAAATCTTTTATTTCTTGTGAGACATTTTTCCAATTAATTCCATTAGGATCAAGTTCACTCTTGAAAGACTCACATATCATGGTAGAGCAAATATTTGATGGTTCCAAGCTGAAATAAAAATCAAAATATATTATATGAAATCTATCATGAAGAAATTACAGTATATAAATAACAATAGTGCAAGTACAAACTTATCCAGAATGAGAAAGAAAAACAAGTGTCCACTGTCCAGGATAATATAGCTTGCTTTAAAGGTGCTCTACGATATTCCAATTGTATAATTTCTTGTATCCTACCACAGTAATCACCAGCATTTGAATTTGAGATACAAACTCCACTGTTCGTTATTGATCTTACACTACTGCGATGTATTGTATGAAACTTGTATCTATTGACAAAACACACTGGATAAGCACATGTGCTTATTAATAGTCCATGAGCAAGACTACTCAAGTATTCATTTTCAATATGGTTGGATCGAACCTAGTTAAAAATACTATAAAATTTAGTCTATACTCATAAGATAATTTTAAAAAATCACTTTTTTAAAGAATAATCATTTTTTGAGGCTTACATATTCCTTGAACCATATAGAAAAATATGATTCAAGACTGTTATCGATTTGATCTTGAGGTAGATTCGGAAACTCTTCTTGCAAACGTTGTACGTACATGCTTCATTGCAATAAAATAAGTTATATAGAAAGTCATAATGTATAGTCAATTTTTTTATTTTAAACAAGTATAATCTTAAAATGTTACCTCACAAACGGCTCAACCTCATGACATGCAAACCCAAGCTACGGACTAGATTCGTGGTTTGATAATAACTATCGAGAACTTGGTTATCTTCAGGTAATGCCTCTTTCAATAGTTGAATCACTTGATTATAACCCCTTTGTGATAAAGTGTTATCCATTTTCATAATTAGCATACTAGAAACTAGCGCAAGTTGAGAGATGGAAGAACCAGGATACAATTCTGCATCAGCGGCTTGAAGTAAATCATAAAACTTTTGCGACTCAGGATTAGGTTCCTCCTCCATTGAAGGATTAGGATCTTCCTTCATTGGAGGTTCACAATGATGAGATGACTCAGATTCGTCATTACTATAAGATTGCCAGCTCGAACCCTGACCAAAGTTTGATCCAACTGCATCCAAAACCATTTGGCGATATGGATTATCATATCCCAATCCAGATTGTGTATCATTTGGTAAATCAATAGACATTTCACCGATCACTTCTTTTTCTCCTTGATATTTCCAAACAAAATAGTTCTCAACAAATCAAAAACGAAAAAGGTGTAGTTTAACAGTTTCAACATTCATGTATTTAATGTTGTGACATTTTTTACATGGACATCTAACTTCCTCACCACACCACTCATGTGATTCGGATGAGAACATGCAAACTTGAGAAAGTCATTCACACCGGCTATAAAACTAGAATTAAGAGCCCCTCGACTATCTAATCTCTTGTACATCCAACTACGCTTAGATGTTTTATACTCCTACTTAATGTTAAAAAATACAAAATAATTAGAGTTATTCAAAAAATTAGAACTAAGGAAATTACATAGAAGTACTAAAGTAGAAGTCTTTAATTGAAATGTATATAGAGAACACAAATCATATCCTTTTATTACACGTGGATCAAGAAGCTTTCCAGCAAATAAATTCAAGTATTTTCTGCTTGCGCATTTATTTTAACAAATTCAAGTATTTTCTGCTTGCGCATTTATTTTAACAAATTCAAAAAACCTCTAAGTTCCTAGTTTTTACAGCATCATAATACAGCAAACCACCAGAAACTTAAAGAAAATCCACATAGAACAAGTTGTTGTTTACTTACCACAAAAACAAGTAAACAAAACTAGTGATGTAATGTTAGAATGAAAAGAAGTACTACATCCTTTTATTATATGTGGATCAAGAAGTTTTCCAGCAAACAAATTCATGTATTTTCTGCTTGTGCTTTTGTTTTAACAAATTCAGAAAACCTCTAAGTTCCCAGTTTTTACAGCATCATAAAACAACAAACCACCAGAAACTTAAAGAAAATCCACATAGAACAAGTTGTTGTTTACTTACCACAAAATCAAGTAAACAGAACTAGTGGTGTAATGTTAGAATGAAAAGAAGTACTCCATCTTTTTATTATATGTGGATCAAGAAGCTTTCCAACGAGCAAATTCAAGTATCTTCTGCTTGTGCTTTTATTTTAACAAATTCAGAAAACCTCTAAGTTCCCAAATTTTACAGCATCACAAAATAGCAAACCACCAGAAACTTAAAGAAAATCCACATAGAACAAGTTGTTGATTACTTACCACAAAAACAAGTATACAGAACTAGTGGTGTAATGTTAGAATGAAAAAAAGTACTACATTTTAATCTAATATTGTGTCTGATTTACCAGAAAACAACAGAGAGCAGAGGAAGGGTGAAAGTCTAGCTTATGTAGGTTTCACTAAGTTTCAAATATCAAATGGTTGAACAAAAATAAACAAAACAATATGATAGAATGATCTCTGTGCATTTTAATTTTAGAATCTATCATGTTTAATGTACATCAACTCATATACAATTTAGATATAGGGACATAAATAAATAAAGAAAAATAAAAAGACTTTACCTAAATAAACCTTCAAAAACTTAATCTTGAATTTTCATGAGATGTAAGACAAAATCTGCAAAGAATATAGTACTTAAGCACTGAAATAGTAGAAAAAATTATCTTTCGATTTTCACAAGTAACTTTCAATTTTGGAAACAAAGTAAACTAAAGTCAAAAACCTCAAACTGCACATGTAATGCACCAAAAGAACAACAACTTTCAAGTATAAAGAAATTATATTTAGGATTTGACAATCTTAGAAAGATAACAAAATCCGTCGTTGATTGCGTCGCCAACACTTAAATGTAGCGACGAAAATAAGTTTATCGCGAATTTCGTAGGCAATTATCTAATTTAGTAAGAAAAATAGAGGCGCCAAATTTTAGCGCCTAAATTTAGTTACGGATTTAAGTTTTGTCACTATTCTGTCACTAATTTAGGTCCCAATATATTATTCGATAATTTAGTGACCAGTTTATATTTTCGTAGCTAATTCGTCGTTATTTAGCGACGGAATATTGTTTGTCACTATAATCCGTCGCTAAATGCTATTTTTTTATAGTGTTCAAGACAAGAATAGAGAGATGAAAAAAGCTAGAACCGGTGATGGGAACTTCTCCAATGCCAGGTCCGATGGACAAGGTCGACCAAGGTTCAAACAAAGGTTCTCCAACCAAGGCTCCTCTAGTGCTCCCCCAAGGTTCAACAATGATATGGTGCCTAACCCTAAACCTCAACGAGACAATAGTGGTGGTTCCTATGTTGCTAGGCCTAATTGTGCAAAGTGTGGTAGAAAACATGATGGCAAGTGCTTAGTTTGCTCGGATGGGAGCTATGGTTGTGGGAAAAGTGGCCACAAGATGAGAGATTGTCTAATGCTCAAGGTTAAGGGGAGAGAATATAAGCAAGCTCTTCCAAGCGGTTCAAACTCAAATGCCCAAAAGCAAAATCACTTTTATGCTCTTCAATCCCGAGGTGACCAAGAGAGCTCCCCGAATGTGGTGACGGATATGTTGCAAGTATTTTCTATTGATGTATATGCTTTGTTCGACCCTGATGCCACTTTGTCCTTTGTGACACCTTTTATGGCCATGAAGTTTGAAATACTCCCCGAAGTGTTAGTAGAGTCTTTTTCGGTTTCTACCCCGGATGGTGACTCGGTGGTGGCGAAAAAAGTCTATAGAAGTTGTACCATTTCCTTGTCTCATAGAGTTACCTTCGTGGATTTAGTGGAGTTAGACATGTTAGACTTTGATGTGATTTTGGGTATGGATTGGTTGCATGCATGTTATTCTTCTATCGATTGTAGGACTCGGGTGGTTAAATTCCAATTTCCAAATGAGCATATTTTATAATGGAAGAGGGGAAATTCTATCCCTAGAGGTCAATTTGTTTCTTGTCTTAAAGCTAGGAAAATGATCTCCAAAGGGTGTATTTACCATCTTGTTAGGGTGATGGAGGTTGATTTTGAAACCCCTTTCTTAGAGTTGGTTCCGGTAGTGAATGAGTTTCCGAAAGTCTTTCCCGATGATTTATCCGGTGTTCCTCCCGAAAAGGAAATAGATTTTGGTATTGATCGATATTTTATCGGATACGCAACCTATCTCCATTTCTCTTTATAGAATGGCTCCGGCCGAGTTAAAAGAACAATTAAAGGATTTGTTAGACAAGGGTTTTATCCGATCGAGTATCTCTCCATGGGGTGCTCCAGTGTTGTTTGTTAGAAAGAATGGATCCCTTAGAATGTACATTGATTATCGTCAATTGAACAAAGTGACCATCAAGAATAAATATTCCCTTCCGAGAATTGATGATTTGTTTGACCAACTTCAAGGGGCTAATTATTTCTCTAAGATTGATCTTCGTTCAAGTAATCACCAATTGAGGGTGAGAGAGGTTGATATTCCCAAGACGGCTTTTCAAACAAGATATGGTCGTTATGAATTCCTAGTAATGTCGTTTGGGTTGACGAATGCTCCGATGACATTTATGGACTTGATGAATAGAGTGTTTAGGCAATACCTAGATATGTTTGTAATTGTGTTTATCGATGATATTTTGATCTATTCAAGGAGTGAGAATGAACATATGGGACATTTGAGAATTGTATTGCAAGTTCTTAAGGACCAACAACTCTTCGCCAAATTTAGTAAGTGTGAATTTTGGTTAAGGTTCGTGGCTTTCTTAGGTCATATTGTGTCAAGCAAGGGTATTGAGGTATATCTTACGAAGACGGATGCGGTAAAGAGTTGGCCTAGACCTCTTATAACTCCTTCCAACATTAGAAGCTTTTTGGGTTCGGCTGGTTACTATAGGAGGTTTGTTGAAGGGTTTTCCTCCATTGCTTCTCCGTTGGCGGCTTTGACTTAAAAAAAGCTAAGTTTGATTGGTCGGAGGCTTGTGATAAAAGCTTCCAAGAGTTTAAAGATAGACTTACTTCCGCTCCGATGTTAACCTTACCGGCGGGTACCGATGGTTTTGTTGTATATTGTGACGCCTCTAGAATGAGGTTGGGATGTGTGCTCATGCAAAACGGTAAGGTGATTATCTATGCTTCAAGGCAACTTAAAGTCCATGAGAAGAATTATCCGACCCATGATATTAAATTAGGCGGTGGTGTTTGCCTTAAAAATATGGAGACATTATTTGTATGGGGTCCATGTGGATGTCTTCACCGATCACAAGAGTCTTCAATATGTGTTTAGTCAAAACGACTTTAATCTCCGACAAAGAAGGTGGTTAGAACTTTTGTAGTGTGGTTCATGTAGAGGATGAAAAGAAAGAATTGGCTCGTGAGGTGCAGAGATTGGCCCGACTAGGTGTCCAACTAGTAGATTCCACCAAGGGTGGTGTCATGATCCATAATGGCTCCGAATCGTCCTTTGTGATGTATGTGAAGTCTAAACAAGCTCTTGATCATATATTAGTTGAGTTGAAAGAGTCGGTACTCAAGAAGTCTGTTGAGGCTTTCTCCCAAGGGGGAGATGGGGTGCTTAGGTACCAATGTCGTTTATGTGTACCGGATGTTGATGGTTTGATGGAGAAAATTTTAGAAAAAGCTCATAGTTCTCGGTATTCTATTCATCCGGGAGCCACCAAGATATACCGTGATCTACGGGAAGTCTATTGGTGGAATGGAATGAAAAAGGATATTACGGGATTTGCAGCCAAATAACTGTATTGTCAACAAGTTAAGGTTGAGCATTAAAGGTCGGGAGGCTCATTACAAGATATACCAATTCCCACTTGGAAGTGGGAAGAGATGAATATGAATTTTATTGTGGGTTTGTCTCGCACTCGAAGGCAACATGATTCTATTTGGGTCATTATAGATAGGATGACAAAATCAGCTCACTTCATTTCCGTCAAGATTTCTCATTTGGCGGAAAACTATGCCACGTTGTATATAAGTAAGATAGTGAATTTACATGGGGTTCCTTTATCTATTATTTCGGATTGGGGTACTCAATTTACTTCACATTTTTGGAAGTCATTTCAAAAAGGGATTGGTACTAAGGCTAATCTTAGCACGACTTTTTATCCCCAAATATATGGGCATTCGGAGCATACCATCCAAACATTAGAAGATATGTTGAGGGCATGTGTTATAGATTTCAAGGGTAATTGGAATGACCACTTTCCATTAATAGAGTTTGCCTACAATAATAGTTATCATTCTAACATGGGTATGGCTCCCTTTGAAACCTTGTATGGTAGGAGATGTAGGTCTCCGCTTGGTTGGTTTGAGGTAGGTAAAATTGCTCTTATTGGTCCCGAATCGGTTTAAGAAGTTATTGAGAAGGTTCGGCTCATTAGAGAGAGGTTGAGAACGGCTCAAAGTAGACAAAAATCTTATGCCGATATGAGAAGAAGGGATTTAGAATTTGAAGTGAATGATTGGGTCTATTTAACAATCTGACCCATGAAGGGTGTGATGAGGTTTGGCAAGAAAGGGAAACTTAGTCCCCGGTATGTAGGCCCATATCAATTTTTGCAACGTATTGGGAAGGTTGCCTATGAGTTAGATTTTTCAAATGAGTTGGCCTCGATTCATTTGGTATTTCATGTTTCTATGCTTAAGAAGTGTATTGGAGATTCGACGTCCATTATTCCCCTAGAAGGGTTAGGAGTTGATGAAAGCCTTTCCTATGAAGAGGTTTTTGTAGAGATTCTAGACCGGCAAGTCAAGAGATTGAGAAACAAGGAAATAGCTTCCGTGAAGGATTTATGGAGAAATTATTTAGTTGAGGGTGCTACTTGGGAGACAGAGGCCGATATGAAGTCTTGATATCCTCATCTCTTTCCTTCTACTCCTATTCAAGCTTGAGGTAATTAGTTCCTCTTGAGTTTTACTGTTTTGGAAGTCATGTGTGTTATATGAGTTTTTCCATGATTTCCTTATGTTATGCATGTTCCTTATTAAATTCATGATTTAGTGAGAAAGTGAGTTTTCATGATTTATGTTCCTCATGTTGTTGTGCATTTAGTATGAGTTGCCTATTTGACTTCATGAGATGTGTTGATGAACATGCTTTAGTATATTGGCTCCATGATGTTGTGTTGAGCATTATTTTAGTTAGAGAAGTTAGTTCCTCCTATGAATATGAGAAATGTTGAGTTTCATGCATATTGAGTTGTTAGATGTAGTTCTTACTTCATTGTATTGCATAGACTATGTTTTGAGATGGAGTTGATGTTTCCTCCTTTGAATTGTGCATTATTTTGATGTTTCATGCATGATGGGCTGCTAGTCTTGATTCTTTATTTCCGTAAGGTGTCTAGATCATCATTCGAGGACGAATGTTCCCAATGGGGAGATATTGTAACACTACGAAAATTAGTAGGCTTAGCTAGGGCTTGACGTTAGGGTTAAATCCTTGAACGTACCCCCTTAACCTTAAAATCTATGTTTTCGTGTTAGAACGCCAAGGTTTAAACCCCAAGGACCAACCAAGGGTCCTTGAGGAAAAGCCTCCTAGAGGCTACCTGGCAGTGACCCACAGAGGGCACCCACGCCTCGTGGGTCAACCCATTCCCCGTGGGTAGGCAACCGTAGGTCAAGCCCACAGAAACAAGCCCCAGAACCCCGACCCACGCTTCACCAGCACGGGTCGTGGGTCCAACCACGGTTCGTAGGTGAGAGGGGTTGTGTGTCATGCCTGAAAGCTGGTTTTTGGTAGTTAGTTGAGGGGTACTTTGGGGTTTTTATTTTAATTAATTATTAAGTGGTGTCATTTTAGGCTATTTTTAAACACCTATATAAGTGTTTTAGACACCTAAACTAACTCATCTAAATCATAACTCCAAATACTCAAATCAAAACCATTTTCCCCCCAAAATCTTCTCTCTAGAACTTTAAGGAAGAAGAAGGAGAGAATCAAGCTAGGTTTTGAAGAAAGAGGTTTTTTCACTCAATTTCATGGGGATTCTTCAACAAGGTATGGTAGTCCTTCATCCATGGATAGTTTTCATCCATGGAGTCCCTCCAAACTCAATTTCAAAACTTGTAATTTCCCCAAAAAGCTAGGGTTGTACTCCAAGTCATGGATTCACTTCAAAAATGATTCTAATGGTTTAATTACTTTATATTATGATCAAATTGATGATTTATTACTATTTTTATAATGAATTCCCCAAGAATCTATGAATTCCCCTATTTTCCAAATTGGATCTAATTGTGGGGGTATTGCTTGATGCAAGTAGAATATGATAGAATTATATATGTAGTAATATAATTACTTGAATTATGATACCATCCATGTATAAGGTAGTAATTCTAGATGTGTTGATGGAATATGATCTATGATCCTTGAAGGGCAAAGTATATGAATTATGTATGATTATGAGATTTAAGTACATGCTTTATGAATACTTTGAGAGTAAGTGATTGTGATTATGATCTAGTTGTTGTGTTGTTGGAAGATTAACCTTATGTACACACTTATGTATGAATATGATATGATGTGAAAGGTTTGTCACATGTAGTGATTCTAAGGTTGGAAGACTAGTCTCACCTATTGAATCTATGAGCTATAGTATGAATTATGTTGGATTGAGTGTCATAACATTCTTCCATAAATATGCACTTAAGTCAAGACTTAATATGTAAGCTTTAAGGGTATTTATGGTATGTATCTCTTATGACATGATGATTTATAAGTTGATTATGCTTATGACTTATGCTTCTCCATTATTTTCCAAACGATTCTTTGACTTAGCAAATTGCATACATTCAACTAAATGTCCCTTTTTAGCATGATTTCAAGGTTTTTATGCATGACTATCATACTTAGTGCATTTTTGTACTAACCCATATTTTCTACATTTTCCCATAAGTGTAGGGTCCGGTTCTTGAGGTGATCTCCTTCTTGGTCAAAGCTTGGATCGACTATTCTCCTTGCATTTTGTGAGTCCTCATGGTTCGAGGACGGTTGATGATTTTCTAGTTTCTTTTCTTGTACTTCCATTTGAGAACTATGTTGTAAGGGTTGTGACCCTATTTGATACTTCGATTGTAATAGATGGCTAATTGAGACAAGTCTAGACTTCCGCTATGCTTTTATGAAACCTTTTAAGACTTAAAATGTGTTTTACTCTTTATTGTTCTTTACTTATGTTATGATATGCTAAGTGGCTTACATGGTTCCTTTCTGGGTCCTATGTGTCATGTTACGTTTAGGGTACCCTTGGGTCGTGACACCTCGCTTTCTTAACAATACGGATCAAAGAGATATTAAAATCCAAAAAACTACTGACAATTTACCATCTTTAAGAAATTGTATTATTTAAATAAATTTTTAATATCAATATTATTACTTATGCACCTTTAGAACTCTAAAATACAAACAAGAGCATATCAATAAAATTAATGATTAAAAATTAAATTTTAATATGAGATCTTAAGTATATGTACATATTAAAAAATATTAGTGTAGCCCTTTTTATTTTTATATTTATTATTTTATCATAAATTTTCAAAGAAAACAAAGAAGAGAAGATAGGCTCATTACATTCATAAAAAAAGATATGGAAATTTACCTTAAGTAATTGAGCGTGAGAGCCAAATGAATCGAAAAATTCATGTTTGGTTCGGGAAGGGATTATGGAATTTTGAAAAGGAATGGAAAAATAATCTAATTTCATTAAGTGATTTATTAGATAATCGGAAACAGAGAATCTTGAATACTATTCGAAATTCAAAAGAACTACGTGGGGGGCTATTGAACAACTCGAAAAAGTTCGTTCTCGTTTACGGAAAGTAGAAACCGAAGCCTTTTAGTTCATATAAAGATATTATTATTTATAATATTAAGAAACTCTTAAAATTAATAAGATGTTAATCATGTTTCTTCAATACATTACATTAGATATTATTGTAAAAACTTTATTTACTAATATAAAGATTTAAATAATTTAGTTTAAAATTATAAAAAAAAATCTATTAAAAATTAGGTAATATTTTTTTCTTAATCTTAGATATTATTTTAGAGAAAATAAAATAATAAAAATTACCATCAAAATTTTGTTAACCTTATCCATGAGTCACCCCGAATCTAGTGTAAATCTATATGAAGGCATCACATACCCGTATCAGGAGTCCTTGAGTCTCTAAGCAACATAAAAAAGATAATTTTCTTATAACTTCATATCTTTAAAAAAATCAAACAAATTTATAGTAATTAAGATAGTTGAAAAGTATTAAATTTAATAGTATTTGTGAATTGTGTATGAACTTCATTCAATCTTGCTAGCTAGCTTTGATAAATCACCTTATCACGTGACTTCGTAAGAATATGTTCCCTATTCGGATTGAATGGAATATTTTATCTTCTTGAATAAATCAATTTAATGACCTAGGTAAAGTTTGGATAATATTTGGAAGGGAAAAAAAAGGTTCGGATAATATACGTATTTTACTTTATTATGGTTGTCCTAGTCTTCTAGGTCCCAACTATTTATTTTATTTTTGATAAAAATACTTTTTCAATATACTTTTACTTGTTTATTATATTAAAAAATATTTTTTATTTATCCATTTTAGCATATCAAGAAAAATACAAATTTGATTTTTCATATTTTACTCTTAACATTAACTTCCGATTCTGAATTATTTCATATCCAATTAAACTATACATCAATTAATATGAATATCATAACAAATATACCATTCATTTATTATTATTTCTGTTGTGAATAGGTTAAAATGGATAGAGAAAGTATGATCTTGGATTCATCTTCACGTTGATACTAGTCTTGAAAACATTTGAATTAGAAAAAAAAACTCTTAAAAATTAGATTGAATAAAAATTCATTTCATTGACAGGAGTGATAGCTGTCTTTAAAGCGACAGAATCACCGACAAGAATCACCGACAAAAATAGAGTGGTAAATACTTATTCATCTTTAATTAAAAATTTCAATTTCAAGTCCCACTAAATATAGATATCTTTGTTAATAGAGGATTTTACCGGATAATATACGAATATTAAACAAAAAAATGAATAGAATCATAATAGATATAAGTGGGTACTACAATATTAAGAAGCTTGTGCTTATCAATTATCTTATTTGTTTCTTTGCATCAAATACTTTCAACTAGTAACTAATTAACTTAAGACTGGTTTAACTGAAAAATGACACCCCACTTGGACTTAGAACTAAGTTAGGATTTATAAACCATCCAAATGTAGCATTTCACCAAGGACAGAGAAAATTAGTAAATCTTGATTTTCCTTAGGTAACAAGGATGATAAACAAAACATGAATAAGAGCAAGAGTTTATACTTCTACAACTCTAATGTAAGGAAATTAATTAAGATGAATTAAAAATTCTTCTGCCTTGCTTACTTAGATAATTCAATGTTATGGCAGTTATTTTTCATGAAAATATATATTGATAGAAAGTATTTTACTAGAAAAGGATTACATTGATAAAAATAAAAATAAATAATCATCCCACAAATACTTCATACACAGATTTCCCACACAAAGCTCTCCTCTATCAACCATGTTGAAAGGTTATCAAGGAGCCTGGTACAGGCCTCAAAG
>JAJOOS010025821.1:0-10502 GCA_029582725.1 Solanum chiquidenum
CTCATGGATTCGAGGACAAGACTTTTAAGTTCTTTTGTTCATGTAATAGACTTAATAGACTTCTTTTGATTGTAAAGGGCCGTGTCCCTACTTATGTTTTGTGACTGTGTATAAGATGGCCATGTGAGACTTAGACTTCCGCTGTATTTTAAAGTTGTTTTAATGAAGTTTAAATGTGTGGATGTAAATAAGTTTTTATTCCGCACTATTTTCATTATTGAATGCAATGAATGACTATGTGGCTTGTATAAGACCCCTTCAGGGTCGAATACGCCATGTTACGACTCGGGGGTACTCTCGGGTCGTGACAACTTTCATCCAAAAAAATAATAATCGAAATTTAAACAATACCTGGCAATTTTTTTTATTTTCATTGGTAATCTTGAACTTTAAAGGAAATTGATGGAATTAAGTTTCAAATATCGATCGATTAGTTCAATAGTTTCTTATCCAAATAAAACTGACGCAAATCAACGAAAAACTCCACTTCAATTTCACTAGATTTATTCAAAAATGGATATTGAATTTTTTTAGAACAATGGTGACAGGGGTTTGAATGAAGAATAGAGAGATGTCACGTAGTAGGACTCCAATAGTAATTGATTACATATTTAAGCATTTTTACCTTTTTAAAAATATATTCTCCCATTTTTTAATTATTATTTTTACACTCTCCCCCTAGGAGCTCCCACCCCTTTTGCTCCCTTGGTGATTCGAACTCGCTACCTTCGGGTTGGAAGTGAGCATCCGAGCAACTCCCTCTCGTCAATATATTCTTCCATTATTTTCTCCATTATGTTGTTAAAAATTTGTATTCTTTCAAATTAAATAAATACAAAAATTAGCCTTATAATAAATCAAAATATTGACATTTTAAATAAATATTGAAAGTATTGACAAGGGGTCCTATTTAGATGCTAAAATATTGTTGTTTTGAATTTTTTTCCTTTTTTTAACGATAAATTATCAAAAGAATCTATTAGTTTGGGTTGAAATAGGAATTGGGTTGGGTCCTAACCCACCCAAATTTACTTTGGGCTCAAATGGGCTTAAAAATGGGTTGAGTCTTGACCCGCCTAATTTGACCCGTTTAATCTCAATAATTTAATATATTACTTCCTCCGTCCCATTTTATGTGGCACCATTTCCTTTTTGGTCAGTCCCAAAAAGAATATCACATTTTCTTATATGGTAAGTATTTAAAGGTACAATTCTTATTTTACCCTTGTTGGTCCCACTTAATCTTAAAGATAGTACTCCAATACTTTTATGAGGAGAGAGAAAAGTGAGTCTACTTTTTAATATGACTATTTTTTGAAAGGGGCAATTTGGTAAACATTTCAAAGTCTTCATTTATTTTTTAAACTCCGTGCCCGGTCAAATGTTGCCACATAAAATGGGACGGAGGGAGTATTATTTAAATTTTATACCACAATTTGAAAATTTCAACTCAAGAAAGTTTAAAAAAAGAAGTTACAAATGGAGGAATAAATCTTAAAAGATATAAAATAGATAGTAATTCATACCTTCAATATATGAACATACATTACATCAATGCAAATAAAGAGCCTTAAAACAGATTGAAATTGGAGATTAAATTGAGCTCAATTGCAGATTCTCTTAAAATGAGTTAATGTTTGAATGAATTGAGATTGAACCCAGTTCACAAATTATATATCTTGAGCCCAATCCTTAAAATTCTTCACGGATTGAGCGGGTTACATATAGTTGAGCTCATTTTTGACACCCCTAAGAGTTACATATTATAACAAATCAAGTATTCAACACAACAATGTAGAAAGAACTTATGACATCAACGCCTCCAGTAGTGATTGACAATCACAATAATATACAGTCGGCGATATATTAGTGGTGATTGATAATATCGATGTGACTAGCTACAACAATATCGATTATATAGACAAGGTGGTGACCACAAATTCGTAGGAAGTTCCCATGTTATGTTTCTTTGCCCAAAACTCAAGGTAATCTTTGATAATATGACCATTTTGTAACTAAATCCATAGTCGTTGTTGCCAAATGCCAAGTCAATTAATAAATTGAGTCGCACTATATTATAAATCAAGTATTCAACACAATAATAATGTAGAAAGAACTTATGATATCGGCCTCTAGTTAGCACATGACTCAAGGTAATCTTTGATATGACAATTTTCTAATTAAATCTATAGTTGTTGTTGCCAAGTCAATTTATAAAAGGACTGGGCCCTTTATAAAGAAATTGATATATGGTTACTGTTGACACCCTAAATATCTCTGTCAATTTTAATTTGATAGAAATTAATTCAAAGGTATTGAATTCTTAGTAGAAATTTAATTTAATTCAAAGGTAAACAATAGGTATCACTCACACTAGACCATGAGGTGGCTTTTTGACTATACGTGGGAGGCCTCAAGTTATAATTACAATTCGTCTTACAAATAAATTTGATTTTAATCAAAATTTCATATGGAGAAGATGACTATGGAAACAGCCTCAATAGTACATGAATATATTTGAACCTTTTTTGTATTAGAATTAACTACTCCCTTAAATGTATATTTTATGTTCTACAAGGTGATTGTTAGACCTGTTATAATCAGTGTTTGATCTACTATATGTATTTTAGAATTAACTATTCTTTAAAAATATTTTATGTTACCGTTGTTGTAATTGATTATATTAATTTTTTATTAAGTCAATAGATATACGGAAAAGAGTCAAAATTATCCTTAAACTATTCGAAATAGCTTATATATACCATTTAATTATGTTTGGGATCAAAACTACCATTGTCGTTTATGTTTTGGACCACAAATACCCTTAAAACGTTATATTTGTCATTAGAGCTGACATGACAGTCTAACCTGGCAGTCCAACATGACAAAAATATCTTTCTCTCAATAATATTGTTCTTCCTTGTTCAATATCCCTGTCACAAAAAGGAAATCAAATATAATTCTTTCATTGTTTTTGTTTGAGTTATTGTTCGGACTTTGGAACTCCAATTTCAAAGTGTGCTGAAGTTTGTTTGAGGTTGTAATTGTGTGTTGAAGGGACGAGTTCATTGTTTGGAATTTGGGATCATAGATTCACAAAATTAATTTTTAGATTTTCAAGCTTTTAAGAATTTTTTCATTTTTTTTTTTGAAATTTCAACTCAAATCTTCAAATTAAAAAAATCAGTTGCTAAATGTCAATTTCCAGCTTCAATTGCAATGTCCAAACAATTTTTAGTAACATTCAGTTAAATCTCTTCAACTTTTTGCACTTCAAAAAGAAATTTCTCACCAACAAGCTTTCAAATGAGTAGCTATTTTCAATTTTCAACACAAAAAAAAAGACTTTTAAGAGTTTTTCAACATCTTTCAACCTTGAGAATTATATTTTCAACCTCAGACTCGATGACATCAAAATCCAAATAATGAACTCGATCATTCAACACACACCTACTATCTCAAACGAAATTGGAATTTCAAAGTCCGAACAATAACTCAAAGAAGAACAATGAAAGAACTATTTTTGATTTTTTTTCTTAAAATAAATAAATTGTGATAGAGATGAACAAGGAAGAACAACATAATTGAGAGGAAGAGATTTTTGACATGTTGGACTGTCTAGGTGGACTGTCATGTCAGCACATATGACAAAGATAACGTTTTAAGGGTATTTATGGTCCAAAACATAGACAGCAAGGGAATTTGATCTCAAACATAAATAAAGGATATATATGAGTTATTTCAAATAGTTTAAAGGTAATTTTAACCCTTTTCCGATAATAATACATAACTACACCAAAATATTTTGACGGTTCCGCTGATGGAAGAAACATTTTAGTAAGATTCACTAGGATAATCATAATTTATTGAGAGTCGTAAGGTTAAAATACGAGAAATAAGTAAGAAAATTACTTATTTTTTAGAAATAAATATTTTCCTTTGGGTCGTTTGGTTGTTGATATAACTTATACATGTTTTAGTTATGGGGGATTGTAAATTAGTACCGCACACTATATAACTTGGCATGCTAAATTTTTACACAACAACTAAAATGCTACCAAACATTGTACTCCTTCAATTCTAATTTACGTGGCATCATTCAGTTTTGAGAGTCAAATGAATTTTTTTTATTAACGTGATTTTTTAATAAGCCTTTTATATATTTTAGATTATCAATTATTGTGACTTATAATATCTTTTACGTAATTTCAAACATGTAAATTTTATTTTCAAATGTTTATAAATTTCATGTTCTAATTTACGATTAAAATTTAGAAATTTGACTCAATAATTCACTTCCTAAGGCAACCAAATGACCCCTTCCAAGTTTTTTTTTTTACCCGTAAGCTTCCACTCTAGCTGATCCTTTGGAGTTTTTAAAGCTATTTGTAGAAAAAGAAAAAGTGTCTTGGCATAACTAGCTAGTAACATGTCATGTGATCAGGAGGTTACACGTACGCAGAGGAACAGAGCTACTCTTGTTCGAAGGGCGTTAACCTTTTTGTCGGAAAATTACGTTGTATATAGACTGGTCAAATTTTGTTTTTATCTCGATAGATATTAATGTTGACACATCTTGACACAAGATCAATAAAGAGTTGGCGTAGTGGTTAAGGGGCTACAAAAACTCTCAAAGATGGGTGTTCAATCCTGGATCCGTCACTGCACATACAAGCTGTGGAAACAACCTCTTACAGAAATGCAGGTCGCATCTTTTCTTGTAAAACAAAAAGGTTATTTTCAACACTAGAATGTAGTTAATTCCTAGATTCAATAATTTTATACGCGTGATATAAATTTAAATTCAACAATATCAACTATTTTTGATGGAATATCTCTACTGTTCCAGCTCCCCACAAAAGAAAATAAGACCAAAAAAAAAAAAAAAAAACTGAAAGACTTGAGACTAAAGTGCACACGTGTTTCAAGTTTCATAAGCACGTCCAACTTATATTTCTTTGAATATCGAGTCTGTTATAGAAATTTATAAATTTCAAATTCTATTCGGTGTATCTTGAGAATTAACTATGACGTACTAATTTCAACATCACTAATTATTTTTATGTCTACAACATGTTCTTGTTGACCCCAAGGGATTGATTGATTACCTTTGTGGTATATATCTATAAAAAGGAGTTATACAATTTATAATTGTTGGATTAAACCAACTTGTAGTTTTCTAAAAATAGTACTCAAAAAGAAAAAAAATGGAAAGACGTCTGAAGTCTAAATTAGCTCAAAAATTGGAAAGGAAATATGTGGAGAAAAATAGAAGGAATCATATGAAGAATCTATGTAATCAACTTCATTCCATGCTCCCTACTCATTCCTTTTCCTCTAAGGTTAGTTATTATGTTTTTGTTATTACGTCTGTTGGATAAAAAATGTCCTCAACGTTATTTTTTTGGCTAAAAAATACCGTCTTGATGCATCTCCATTTCTTACCATATATGAGAGTTTTGAGCCAATAAAAGGAAAATTAGGTCATGAATCCTGAATTCTGAATCCGCCTCTCCATTGCATGCATCCAATTGTTATATACATTTACCCATAGGATTAATGATCACATGCTCTTAGCTAACATATATCATTTGTGCATGCATGCAAGCTCCTGAATCCGCCTCTACGTATGTATTTCCGTAACTTCATTCTGTAGAATTCAGTAATTTTGATTCAAATTTTGTATACAATGATACAAAAGAACTGAAATTCCAGAACAGATAAACTTCAAATTCCTGAATCCGCCTCTGCGTTTATATATTTCTTCTAATACAATTTGAGTGTTGCAGGAAACAATAATGACAGTACCTGATCAAATAGATGCAGCTGTGAAGCACATTGAAACCTTGAAAATGAATTTGGAGAAGAACAAGAAGCACTTGGAAGAATTGAAAATGGGCCCAAAGAAGGCCCAATCACTCAATCAAACTAATGAGCCTGGCCCAATCATAAAGTCACCACCTCAGATTGAATTCCATCAAATGGGCCCAAACATGGTCGTGGTTTTAATAAATGGCCTTGATAATATAGCCACTTTTAATAACATCATTAGATTGTGCCATAAAGAAGGTGTTGAAGTTGTGTCTATAAGCTTTAAACTCAATGGAAACTCTACACTAAAGATTTCTCATGAAACTAAGGTCAGTATATTACAACTGTGTGTTTTGACACAGGTGTGACTCAATAGAATTGGTGATCTAAAGCCAAAATATATGTCTTAAATTTTATGTCTGATTGTGAAAGCGCAATGCATGATGTGTAGGTCTGATGAAAATATTATTGGTTGTAGTTGTCAACTTCTTGCAAATCATGATGAAAATATTATTGGTTGTAGTTGTCAACTTCTTGCAAATCAAACTCAAACTAGATATTTTATAACTAACATTTAATATTTGATCTATTTTAGGTGCAAATCAATAAAAGTTCACCAATGGAATTTAAGGCTACAAGTCTTTGTGATAAGATGAAGGAGTTGATTTATGGACCATCTTGCAACAATGACATTGAATCAAACCAACATCTATGGGACTACATTATTGAATCTGGACTTATAGAATTTAATGCAATAGAGTTACCACCAATAGCAAGTTATATGAAAAATATTTATGAAACTCCTAGCTTTTTCTAAATTGAAGGGTGTTCACGAAAAATCAAAAACCAAATCAAACCGAAAAAAAATAATTGATATTTTATGGTTTGATTTGGTTTTGGTTTCAAATTTTAAAGTTTTTACGGTATATATTAATCTTTTTCATTCTTAGTTTGTAATCTAGGTTATTACCTTTATAGTAATCAAATTCTTTGCCTTTACTTTCTAGTATGTGATTTGTAATTTTTATTTTCATAATGTCAATAATTTATTTCATGTTCCAAAAAACTTGTAGTCTGTTCATCATTGTTTAATTCAAATACCGTCAAGAATTAAGATATCATTATATATCACAGTTAGGTATTTAACTTCTTGCACAAAAAAATCATGCATGGTTATAAATTTTATTATAATCCTTAGAAATAACTTATATTTAGCTCAATTTATATCATATGTATTCAATATTAATAAGTCTAATTTTCAAAGGTTCAACAAATTTGTACGCTATTGCCCTATTAATTATAGCATTAATTCCAATATAATCTTTTCTACTAAATCAAATATAATATAAGTTTTTCTTCTTTCTCACATCTTCTATTAATGGATTAAAGTTGTTAATTATTATAGCCTGACTTAAAGACTCGAACGTCAAAATCAAACATTTAAAATATCCAAATCTATTGATCTTAAATATAAACTTAAAAATTTCAATCAAATATGAATTTATTTAAATTGGATTTGAAATAAGAACAAAGAAATAATAAAAATTATATTATTCAATGTAACAACATAAATAAGAATTATTCGTAAAAAGACAAAATTATGTCTAAGAGTCACCAGGGTAAACAACTATTTTTTAACAAAGCAATTCATAATAATAGTAATAAAAAAGAATTACCATAACTTTAATTTAATTAAATAATACATCTTTATTGATACAACAACACCAAATATATATGTAGCCAATGAATTTTTTTATCATGCATAAGGCACAAGTATGATGTGGCAGACAAAAGTTGTATGAGGCTCATTTATATTTTGCCAAGTGGATCCATTTCAGAAAAATGGCCAAACTCATCTTTCTCTCTCTACCTTTTAACGTTTTCTTTTTCTCTTTCTTACTTTTTTTACTTCTTTTCCTTTAGTTTCTTTTCTAACAATTCTTCCAAATTTTATACTTCCACTTAAATAACTTTATTCATGAAAAATATGAAATCTAAAAAATCTTGCCGGACTCATTCTATTTCTAACATTTTGATATTATTTTTTTATCTCGATATTGATTTTTTATATTATTAAAAATAGTTATATAAAGTTATTTGTTTATTTACAAAGATATAATTAATATAAAAAAAATTAACCAAATAAATTTGTAAAAGTACAAAATAATAGTAGTATGAATAAATTTTTTTTTACACTGAGAGGTAGAACTAAAAAAAAAAGCTTTAGAAGATGCAAAGATAAAATAAAAAATGGATTTTTGCATTGAAAAAAGATACAATGAAGAACGAATTTTTTTTATTAATATTAAACATTAAAAACATTAAGTGGTTATAGAATAAATAAATAAAATATATATTTGACAATTAAGAATTGAGGGATTAAAATTGAAATCTCAAAAAATAAATTTTTGACTAAAATTTAAATAATTAAAATAATTGAGTGAATTTTTACTTTATTGGTGAGAGTTCAATTTATTTTTTTAATTTCACTATCTTCGATTTCTTTGAATTCATCCAAAAAAAATTAAATTTAAAATTTTCTAACATATCACTTTAATTTTCCCTCAAATAAATGATATATATATATATATATATCGGGGTGAATTCCAAAGTTTCTTTATCAAAATAAAATTACAATAAAAGTTGCAAGCAAAAAAGAAAATGCAAGTAAAAAAAAAAGATTAAAATTGAAAGAGAAAAGTGAAATGAACAAGTACAGTATGGGCCCCACATATACAAATGGCAAGCCAAAAAGGCCTCGCACAACTGACACTATCTGTGCCTGACACAGAATAAATTTTTTCCTTTTGTGATTTTATACCATGTTAAGGTTTAACATGGTATAAATCGTATAAAAAATATGAAAAAATAAGTTGTTTTAATTTTAGCTTTTTAATCGTTGTCTGATATTTATATTAGAGTCCAATTAAATTTGAATTTACACTTAAAAAAATTTCATAATGAAACTAGTAAAAACGCACTCTAACAAAAATGACTTTATATAAAAAAAAAAAATCAAATTCAAAATATATAAATTATAATTAAAAATGAATATATATTTACCACTGGATAGCAACCCTGGTCGGCAAAAGCATAAGTCACCATCATTATTAATTACACAAAGAATTACATGAATATAAAGTGGTCCATTTTATTTGTTGTATTTATGACTAGACTCGAGTTATTTTGAGTTTTGACGAAGAACCTTGAATTGGTGTAGACAAAAATCTATTCTCCATCATTATTGGAACAATCCTCCATTTACTTTCCTCAACACATCTTTGTGACAATAGTGATGGAATCAAAACGTTTATTTATATACAGATAAAAATTAACTTTGATATATATTACCCTTATTTAGAAGGGACAGTTGGAGAGGGACGATTTATAAATATGTTCTTCATATATATAAAAGTCAGTGATTTATCTACATGCCTTTTGTTGAACCAAAAGATTGCTTACTTTCGTTGGACAGTTTTTTCAAATATGCTTTTTCCCTTCTCAGTGTGTAATCTTGAGCTTAAAGTTGTCTAATAATACTCATATTTTTAGAATGTAATTGAGGATTCTCAGAATAACTCTTGGGATTTTCTCTTTTGTTTTTAAGCTCTCTAATTTCATTTTTGCAGCCCTCTAACAGCTGATTAGCTTTTGGAATAACCAAGGTTGGCTAACAAGTCGTGGAGTGATCAACACGCGTTCAAAGATACATAGATTCATACATCTAATAGGAGCAGTATTTTTTTATAATGCATGTACTTGTATCTTTTGCACATTGTAGATATAAAGTAAGCAAAATGATGTATGTAATTAGAATGCTCAATTGTTTTGATTTGCAAAGAGTGTGCTGTTTTCATTTTGAATGACATACACCCAGTGGCGGAGCCACCTTAGAATGAGGGGGTCATCCGAACCCCCTTCGGCGAAAAATTATATGATTTATACATGGTCAAAATAATTTTTAAGTATATATAGTATATGTCAAACCTCCTTCGGTTATTTCGTATGTCTATTTTTTTAGATTTTGAACCCCTTATTGAAAATCCTGTCTCCGCCACTGCATACACCCAGATGGTGTTGCCTGTGCACTCAATATAATAGTGACCTAAGTGTAAAGACTAAATATTTGCCGAAAGATGATACTTTATTAATGAATGCAAGAAAGAGACTTATGGAGAAATAATAAGACTCCTAAAAGAACTGAACTAAAGTAATCTAAATAAATAATGACGACTGATATAGTAATGCAAGACACCGATACAGATTAAACTACTAACTAATGTCTGAACTGACTTGTGATCCATGCTCTAATACCCAGAAGCCTCGAGCATTTTGAGAGTGCGGAGCCTAAAGGGCAAAAAAAATTGTCAAAAATTCCAAAAAGACATATCACTTTTTTTTTTAACCAAAAGGGCAAAATCGCTGCCCAAGCAGCGATTTCGTCTAAAAATTTTTATTTTATTTTTTTAATTAAAAATCGCTGCTGTGGCAGCGATTTTGTAAAAAAATTTTTTTTTTTTTTTTTTTTTTTAAATCGCTGCCACAGCAGCGATTTTGTAATATTTTTAATTAAAAATCGCTACTTTTTTCTTTAAAAAAACTAAAACGGCAAATAAAAAAAAAATTAACCAAAAGAGCTTCTGACAAAACAAAAATAAAAATCGTTGTTTATTTTCTCAAAAAAAAATAAC
>JAJOOS010025823.1:0-10029 GCA_029582725.1 Solanum chiquidenum
AAAGTGGAGCTCATGCGTTAAAAGTAAGATGCATGAGTTGAAAGTGGAGCTCATGCGTTAAAAGTAAGATGCATGAGTTAAAAGTGGAGCTCATGCGTTAAAAGTAAGAAGCATGAGTTAAAAGTGGAGCCCGAGCATTAAAGTTTGCAGGGGTTAAAAGTTGGAGCCCATGCTATAATAAGTATGAGTTGAAAATTGATTTTGTTTTAAAGGATGGAGCAGCAGGATATTGTTGAAAATATATTTGAAAATTTTCTCCACATGTAGTAGCACAAAAATCTTCATTATCATCAAATTGATTACAAATTGATTTGAAATCATCTCGAGTCTGTCTTCAACCTCTTGTTCAACCATTGGATCATTGAACCATGTGCTCTGATACCATGTGAGAAATATAGGAGAAGAATATTATTGAAATTGTTGTTGTATACATTGTTACATTGAGACCCTATTTATAGACCCTAGAATACAATCCTTTACCAAGTAGGATACTATTTAGTATTCCTATTTCTATTTCTATTACTATTCCTATTCTAATAGGATTGTATAAACCTATTCTTATTCTAACACTCCCCCTCAAGCTAATGCATGCAATTCATGTACCTAGCTTGTTACATATGTAATTAATACGAGGACCAATGAGGGGCTTGGTGAGATATCTGCAAGTTGATTAGTCGACTTCACAAAATTGACAGTCAATCTCAATGTGCTTGTCTTCTCATTAAATACTGGATTTGATGCATAAAACTAATATTGAAAAACATATTATAAAACTAATATTGAAAAACATAAATATGTTTAAGAGAAAATCTCCTCATAAACAAAACTCTTAAACGACTACCTGGTTTTGTTGCTCAGGGGGAGTCCAGTAGCCTTGTATGTCGATTGCGAAGGTCACTCTATGGTCTGAAGCAGTCTCCTAGAGCTTGGTTTGGGAAGTTCAGCACGGTTATTCAACAATTTGGCATGACTCGTAGTGGAGCTGATCACTCTGTGTTTTATCGGCATTCTGCACCAAATCGGTGTATCTATTTGGTTGTGTACGTTGATGATATTGTTATCACTGGTAATGATCAAGATGGTATCAGAGCCAGGCCCATTCCAATTTGTTATTCACCGATGATGGGCCCCCATTTAGAAGTGTTCACGCTCCAGTTGAGGTCTGGGCGTGCAGGGGAGTGTTAAGATGTCCCACATCAGTAGAGGAATGGGAATTTGGTCTCCTTATATGGACTTGGACAAACCTCCCCTCATGAGCTAGCTTTTGAGGTTGAGTTAGGCCCAGGTGTCATATCTTCACAGTTATCACATGTCGTATCCTCCAAAAATGCATAAACTTTGGAAGATCCAACACGCACCCCATAACATTTTTGAAGGATCTGAGCAATGTAGCATCCAATGTGTCTGAGATATAATTCAATAAGCATTAAACTACTTATTAGGTCTAAAATGTATCACTTAACCACTTTTTTGAGTCTGGAATAAAATTCAACAAAGTACTGCTAAAACAACTTTCCTAGACTTTGGAACGCAATATTTTCCATGTACTTTCATCTACGGTCTAAATCTCTTTATATGATTTCCAAAAATTCTTTATGGAAATTAGTGACGTTCACTCCCAAAAAGAAACAGTGACAGCCAATTTTAGTGCGTGAATTAATTAAATTAAATTAACAAGACCTTCCTCAAATTTGTCCAAAGTGAAAAATTATTCTTGTAATGGAGCTTCAATAACCAATGGCGGAGCCAAGATTTTCACCGAGAGGATTCAAAATATGAAGAAGTAAACACACGAAGAAGTCGAAGGGGATCCAACATTTACTACATAAACCTATGTTGCTCAAACTCAGAGGCGCGTGTTTAATACGGGTGCGGATCTAGAGATCGGATCTTCATGATATAAATTTTAAGATTCGGGGATACGGATCCAGGTATGGATACGGGTCCAGGGATTCAGCTAAAAATAATTCAAATATCTAAATCTAGAGTTATAAAACCTAAATTATAAGATATTATGTGGAAAACATTAAGAGAAAATATTGATCAAAAGGAGAATACTGGAAGGACTAAGGAGATAAAAGGAAAAAGAGTGACATAAAAATTAATCTATACAAGGTATTCCATTTCCTTTAATTTCACCTTAGTTTTTGTTTTGATTACATAATTCATTGAATCTACACGGAATTTCACCGTCGATTTTTGACAAAGTACCCAAAATCAATTGACTAGATCGGGTATGGATCCCACACCTAGTGTCGATATCGGTGCGACACCAAAAATGAAGAGTCTAAGCAACATAGATATATACCTAAAAAAACTAATTTTAATCGTGTATAAATAGTGCAATTTTCCGCCGAAAGGGGGTTGGGATGAACCCCCTTAGTCCTACATAGCTCCGTCCCCATCCGTAATCCTCCTATTCTATAGAATCTCAATAAAGGAGACAAACAAAAACAGTATCCAAAATGGTTGCCTAATCTCCAACCAGGCCTATTTTAAGCAGAAAATATCACGTCATTCAAGCAAGCTTAACTGTTTAAATTATAGAAAATGAGAGGAGTACCTTCAGTGTCACCTTCCACCGAGTGTGCTTGATTTTATAATTCCAGAATTCATGATTAACAAGGACATACTGAATGGAGAAAATGACTAGTGCAAGGACAACATCGTTTTCCATTCCAGAATCCATAAGCTGCATGGTGAAGTCAAGCACTGAAGATCAAAAAATAGTGTGTAAGATAAACCCTACAGAAAACGGCATAAAGAATCGAACAAAATAGGCCGTCATGACTAATGGCCAATGAAAATGAGACTCCCAAAAACATATTGGGTTAGACAGAAGAAGCGATATATCTATGTTTCAGCGACAGAAGCAATGGACACCCTTGGTATAACAGCAATTAGAACACCAATAACTTTATATAAAATACAAACATGTCAAACATAATTGATAAACATAAGTAAATAAATAAATACAACTAAAGAACATGCCTGAAAGTGTCAATTGACAATCATTCTGCTCACAGTCGATCAAAAGCATTTTCGTGAGCCGACCAGAAAGCAACCACGATCCACTAAAGCAGCCCAAAAAACACAGAATAAGGTGTCCAGATAATTTTGATTTTTCAAGAATTACAGAAGTTTCTTGATGCAGTTAAAAGCATCAGGCTAAACAGCAAACTATTAGAACAAAACTATGTTGTCCAAGGTATACTACACATCAGTTTTTTTGTAGATTGCAGACAACTAATATGTCTGATAGAAGATTCAATTTTGAATGCAAACAACAGTAACACAAAAAGTAAAATGTAAGTCAAAAAAAGGACAACAGTATCTTCCGTTTTTTCCTTTTTTAAAAAATTTAAAAAAAAAAAAGGAAGATACTGATAGAAGCCCATTATCACCAAAAATCAAAATAGAAACTAATTGAAGTCTTCAAATTTGCTCTGGTTGGGAAGCTTTTACTTTATTATAAAAGGTATCATGCCCTTTGCAACATAAACTTTTTTGATACTTTTGAGAGAGAGAATGACTGAATTTGGGTTTTAGAATCCTCTCCACATTGAAAATTACTTTATAGTGATTACTTTATAGTGATCAAATCTATTTACGAGTATAACAAAAGAAAAACTCCATATTCAAAGTGCCCTTCACCATTTAGCCTTGTGCATCATGGGTGAAAGGGTTTGGCTTTGCAAGCCTTGATAGAGTGCATGAAGGGAAAGCTCAAAGGACAGCAATGTAGAAATCAATTCATAGTACATTATTACTCAAAAGGTTATGGTCATAGTTGTTTATAGCAGTCAAAAGCCACTAGCACAATTGTAATCAGATTGTACGCAAAACGTTACAGTTAACCAATCACAAGTAAACCTGACAAATACACCAGATTGTGCCCACAAAATTCATAAACATTTAGTAGGACGGAAATTCCATATGAAGTAGGAGAAAGGTGGATCCATCTGACCTCGATAAGCCATTGGAGTCAACTTTGAAGGGATTCGTCTTAAAAGCAACATCAAAGATATTTGCCTGGACTATCAATCTTGAAACATGATATGGTGAGCTGCAATAAGCAAAGTTGAAGAATTAGAAAACCTAACTAGAAAACTAAACAACAAAATAATAATAATGTCTCTCATGGTAGATTCCGTTGTTTATCCAACAGGGAGATAAACACAACTCAATAGCTATTTAAATTTCCTCTGACCACATAATGCTCATTCAATAACCCAACAGAACATAAACCTAAAGGCAGGTAATGTAAACGTGATATAGTAGGATTCTCTTCAAAATTTCCAATTCAGTAGCATTGAAAAGGAGCCAGAGATGTAAACACAGTTAAAGTTAATAACTTGATAGACAAAAAGGTTTACCATTTTAACATCTTTGCTAAAATATTAACTCCCATTGACATCAACGCCACACCAGAGCAATTAGGAGACAGATTCTTGATCCAAGCACAAATGATTTCAGCCACATTAATACTGCAGTTGAAGAAGGGATGTTAGTCAATGAAAAGACATACTATTTTACCGAGAATTTGAGAAAAAAATTTTGGTGATTAAGTAACAAGCATATAGGATAAAGTTCAATTGAAAACTGAGGGGGTTCATTAATGAACTTATAGCCATACCGCAGGTGTTCTGTTGGTGAATTCATTTCATCGTGCATATAGCCACCAAGGTCCAGAAGAGAATAGCAAACACCCTAACCACACAATATTATCAGCAGCAAGAAAAATCAATAGCCAAAACAATTGTTGACATGCCATGAGAAACAGGTGGCAAATAGGATTACAAAAGTTTCATCATCAATTCCCGTATCTCAGCAAAGTTTCCATAATGAGGAACCGACATTTTTCCATTACTTGGAGACTTTCACACTAATGGGCATAAAATCTCTAAAACTTTGTTATGGCCTACGGTTGTTCCTCAAAGTTGAAGCAAATATAGATGCAATCTGAACTCTTATTCTCAACCTCTCTAAGGGTCAACTAACTCTTATTCCAGCCTCGACTAACTCAATCTCAACCAATTTAAAGGATAAAATTGAAAGTGAAAAGAATCAAGAAACACTTCCAATTCCGTAAAGCATAAGGACTAGAGTGTAAATGCAGGAAGGTAAGAGTGAGCAACCATGGTTGAGGTAACAATTGCATGTGTGAAATGGCTCAGAGATATGACTTATGAGGAGACGCTGTTGTTGCCTTTTTGAATCCACATAGCTACCTCTCTACTTTCCGATCTCTGATTGTACAGAGGAAACCATTACACCAGCCAACTTTCTTATCCTCTTTTCTTTTTATACACAAAAAAGAACAGAGAGTTGAATATAGAAAGTTGGTCCTAAACAGAAAGGAGTCAACGACTCCCAGTTAAAGCAAATAAGAAAGGTTGTGTTCCAGATCTTTCTCTCCGCTACACCCTTGACAAAAGTTATGTTACTTGGAAAACATGTGCATAGCCTTGGTTAAGACATAGGAGCACAGCCATCTATATTTGATAGCAACCAAGATCTAATAAAAAGAAATCAAACAAGTAAATAGGAATCTAGGTAAAACAAAAGGATAGAAGTATAAATAAGATTGGGGAGAAAAGAAAATTCCAAGATAAGAAAAGTCCATCTGACAATTAAAGTAGCATTTAATCAACAGAATTTATCCACCAGGGAAGATAATGAACTCATACAGGGAAACCATACTAGACATGAATCCAAGAAAGGTTCAATAAGGAATTGATCCAAACCTAGCTAATATAAAGTGGAAAGGATTGAAGAGAGATGATAAGACAGAACATAGCGCATCTTTAGCTCATCGAGGACATGACCCTAGATAGAGCATAGAGGTCGAGGATTAGGATTGACGATTAGTAGGTAATTGAGCATTTTATATTTTCCATACCTATTATTATTATTTTTTTTGAAACTGGTAACTTAATACCTATTATTATTAAGCAAGCTAATTATCTTATTCTTCAATTTTTATTACTATTATGGTTCCTTTTAAGTTTACTACTTTACTGTTAGTACATCTCTTTTTTCAATATTTTTTTTTGATAACCGAGAAATCCGTCTGTGACCCGCCCTTTGGACCAATCACAGCCTTCTAAACTCAACTCGGTGGATGATGGGCCCGCCCTTCTACCCTTCTCCACTTAAATACCAGGCTTCGCTTTGCATGGTGTGGGGCTTGAACATGCGACCTAAGCCACAAATCCTCCACCTTTTGCCACTTGCGCTAGGCCTTGGGGGCTCTTTTTTCAATATTTTCAGCATAGTTTTTTACTCTTGTAGTTCTTTTAAACATATTCTGCAAATTGATTTCTTTAGTCCAAGGTCTATAGGGAACAGCCTCTCTAGCCCACAAAGGTAGGGTAAAGGTTTGTATACACCCCACCCTCCCAGACTCCACTTGTGAGACTATACTGGGTATTATGTTGTTGACAGGACTTACTAGAGATAAGGATCTAGTCACTAAATAGTTTGATGTCTAAGCAAGTTAGTGATCTCCCTCACTTGTTTCTACCCCTTTAGGAAAGGTAACAAAAAGGAAGCAGTTATCTAACTCAACTCAAAGCTAGCGATGAGGTAAGGACTGTAAAGAACTTATAAGGAGAAAACACTTGATTTCATCCACCAATGTGGGATACTTAACACACTCCCTCACAACATGGAGGGCAAGCACTGGGTACACTAAGAATAGGAATGGGTCTGTTTAGCTCTGGTACCACACTAAATTTGTGTGATTCTTTTCATCTAAAAGATTTAAGTAGTTGAGAGACCACTTTTTAATTTATTAACAGCATCCTCAACATGTGCAGGCTTGATTCTTTTGTTCGCTCTAATACCATCTGAAACATGGAGGGCACAACATGGGGGGCAAGCACTGGGTACACTAAGAATAGGAATGGGTCTGTTTAGCTCTGGTACCACACTAAATTTGTGTGATCATTTCATCTAAAAGATTTAAGTAGTTGAGAGACCACTTTTTAATTTATTAACAGCATCCTCAATACACCATGTCACGTGCAGGCTTGATTCTTTTGTTCGCTCTAATACCATATTGAAGTGGGTGGTCATCCCATCTAAAAGCTAAAGCTATTAAAGAGAGCATACTTTGATTTACTTACGTATATGCCTTCACCACATCCCCACACATGCAAGTTTGATTCTATTTGATGAGTCAAGCACGTGGAAATTATTTTTCTGATAATGGGAGGTGGTGAGACTGGAACACAGGAATTTTGTCTACTCTGGTACCATATTAACAAATGGACCATAAGACTAATTCAACACCAAAAGGTAGCTCATCATGATTGCTCAAAGATCTTATTAAGAAAACAACTCATTTCCTTTTGTTTGAGAGACTAGGTTGTAGTCTCCTTAAATGGTTTTGGGCAATCCTTCTCTCATGATAACTTTTGGAGTTGAATTAGACATAAGATCCATTTTTTCACATGGTAGTAGACCAGTGTTAGACCCATCAGACGATTTCTTGTGTTTCTCAAAATTGAGCTCTTGTGTTATGTTATCACCCTCTAATTGTCCAATCCTGGCTGTGCGGAGTCATGTCACGTCCCACATAGATTGAAATGGGTTGTGGTCTCTTTATATTGTCTTTGGCAATCCTTGGGTCATGACCTAACTTTTAAGGTTGAATTCAGCTCAAGTGCCATATCTTCTCATATTGAATTTTTTAGACCAGTTGTGGGTGTTTTAGGCTCCTTATATGGACTAGGTGAATCCTCACCTCAGGAGCTGGTTTTTGGGATTGAATTAGGGTTGGCCAAGGTCCATTCTTATCAAAAGTATTTTAAAAGTTGCTTCATTCTCCCTACAATATTTTTCAATCTAGCAAGAAAGCCAACTATTTTTTTATGCCTTCAATGATTGAAGTTAAGCAAATATGGTTTGACCAAAATATAGAAACTTGTAAAGATAATTGTTTGGCAAGTTGTTGGAGTTTGTATATGCAATATCCTATGCCGAAGAAGCTGAACTACAGCCACTTAAGAGACTTTATCTATTTTGCAGCATAGTACCACTCAAATCTATTAAGAAATATCTTTTATTTGTGTAATTTGCTCTCCTCTTACTTCATCAAAACCACATCTCTTTTAACAAATAGAAACTTAAGAAAACATGAACTTAGCAACTAAGGGGTCGTATGATAGAGTGTATAAAAATAATGTTAAATAGAGTATATTAGTAGCGCTTGTATTAGTAGCGCTTGTATTAGTTATGCTTGCATTAATTATACATAGATAACTTTTATGCATTGTTTGGTGTATTAAAAATTGCATGCATTGCATAAAAATATTAATTTAAAAAATAATCCTCCACAATTATGGTGGAAAAAATGTAAAATGGGTTTTGAGGGGTAATTGAGTCTTAACCATGCTAATGCACGCATTAAATCTCTTGCATTACTAATACCTAGAAATCCATGGTATTAGTAATACACACTTTAATACACAATAGTGTATAATTAATGCAAGCATTAGTAGTTATACATAGGTTGAAAAGTGTACCAAAACAAGGTACTATTAATACACAGAGTTAATGCATGCATTATTTCTCCTAATACACTATACCAAACAACCCCTAAGTGAAACAAAGAATACCTCTTTCCATTCAACAACGTGAAACTGAACAAACTTAGGCTTCGCATAGACATGAAAAGACCTATCACAAGGTTGGTCTTTCCAAAACACTTGTTTTGAGTATTTGACTTATTTTCTTTGAAAGTATGGTAGAAGTGGGGCAAGCTTGTTGAGATAAACACCTCGTAATTGGATTTGGTGTAATTACTAGGGTAGTAATTACATATAACATAAGACTTTTTATTTTTTATAACATAATTACAATGTCATTCCATGTCAATTTGGCTGCACAAGTATAATTACATAGATATATTTTAAATTTTTAAAATGAAGTTAACAATAATGATAAAATAAACCTTTTTAGATTAAAAAAAATTAATGTATAACAAATATATGTGCATATAAAAATATAAATTTTATTTATTACTAGGTATTTTATTTTATTTTTGAAAATGGTAATTGTTTCTATTTCTGCAGAACAGTACATAGGTTGTACTGAAACCCGTATTTACATAAGGAAACTCTAATAATACCGACCTATCCCTATAATGAGTCTAAGACATCATTGATAGAGACGGTATCATTAGAGTAAATTTGATTACACCAAAAACACAGAGTCAATGCAATTCAGTTTAACTTGTTGGATACTACTCTCCCTATTCTCAAAAACTCTAAGGTTCCTCTCTTTCCATATTGTCCACCAAATAGTGGCAGGGACAATTCTCCAGCTACTTCTGTTAGGAGATGCTTTTACGTCTCAGGAACAGATTCCACAACTGGCCAGTGACTTCGCATTGGATAAACAAATGATTGACTGTTTCTGCAGTTTTCCCACCGAAAAAACATCTAGAGCGAAGTGTAATTCCCCTCTTCATTAAATTCTCCTGTGTCAATACTGCTTCTTTAGCCAATAACCACACAAAGCAAGACACCTTGTAGGGGATCTTGGCTTTCCATATATGTTTCCAGGGCCAATTGAGTAGCTGCAGATTTTGATGGTTCAACTTCTTGTACACGTGCACCTACTTTAAAAGCCCCTTTATTGTTTCCCAACCACTGCAATCTGTCTCGCCCCATTTCCAGACCACTAAATTGATCAATGCTTCTAAAAAAATTTGTTACTCTTGGAATTTCCCAGTCATTGAGGTGTCTTCTAAATACAAAATTCCACCCTTGAGGAGTCCATAAGTCAGCTATAGTACTTTGTTGCTGAAGAACTAAATTGTGGATGTCAGGGAAGAGAGTCTCCATATTTCCTTCTGCATGCCAATCATCCTTCCAAAACCTAGTTTTTATGCCATCTACCACTTTGATCTTGGTGTTAGGTTTGAATTCATTCCAAAGTTCTCTAATGGATTTCCATAAGCTAACACCATAAGGGGTGGTAACCTCCTTTGTCATCCAACTATCACTCTCTTCATATTTT
>JAJOOS010025824.1:0-11858 GCA_029582725.1 Solanum chiquidenum
AAAAAAAAACTTCCAGCAGAAAATTGAAACTGAATAATTTCTAATGAGACTATTTAGTAATCTCTCAAAGAGTACAAAAGCGAACCACATTTCTATATAGAATTTGAAATCTAAGAAATGTTTGCTACCTTAGTCAGAGATAATAAGAAGGAGCCCAGAAGATTGTGTTGAGCAACGGTAGAGAAAGGGAAAGGAACTGAGCTTTGGGAAGGCGGAGCATAGACTTGGATGAGAATGCAAATAGAAAGCTTGTGTGGTGTAATGGTGAAAGCTCCCGACGCCTTTGATAACCCTGCCATTGTGGCTGCGGCGGACATGGAGCGCGCCGATTCCGATGGAGGATAGTTCTAATTTTAATTTTTCAAGTTTGAACTTTTGGTGGTTCTTGCTTGTGCTTTTCAAATGTACTAGACCCAACGAGTCCTTGTTACTTACTTTGAGACAATTAAATGTGCTTTGGTTCTTTTGTGACACTTTGATTAAGAAAGGGTCAAATTTACTTTAAAATATAATTAAGTAAATTTTGAGTCAAATTTACATTTTAAAATTTTCTAATCTTTTATAAAATATTAAAAAACACTTCATTTTTCAACTTTTATAATTCTATCCAAATCATTTTTAAAAAAAAATAGAATTTTCTCTTCTTCTTCTCCCAACGTTCTCTCTTCTCTTCTTCTTCTTCCTTAGAAAATCCAAAAATCCGACTATCAAAATAAGTATTCTCCCCCATTATCTTATTTTCCTCCTCATCTCCGGTCATGACTCTCTCATCTTTGTGAACTGAAGATTGTGTTCGACTTAAAATGGGTAAGTCATTTTTTTTTAAAGACTTTACAATTTTCGAACAATACTAAGTTTTTTTCTTGGGTTAATGAATAATAAATCATTTTATAGATGTGAAAATTGAATAATGATGTAATGGTACCTATTATTTATTGTTTTTGAAAGAAAATCAACAAACCCAAAAAACCCTAATTTTGAGGAAATGTATATGTATTCTTAACATTCAGTGAAAAATCATTTTTTGTTGCTTTTGTTGTTCTTTTTGTGATCATTTTGTTCATATGATTTTAGAAATATATAGTCTTGTTCAGTTGTCCAACATATATTTCATTTGTTGAAAGATGTATCGTATGTTGCTACATTTTAGTGATATGTTGGTATATATTCCAACAGAGTTGTATATGTTGAAACATATCACCTATATGTTAGGGCAACAAAATGATCATTTGTAATAATAGAAGATTAATCTGTGGCACATGAAGATTCATTTGTGGCAACAGAAGGTACATATGTGGCAACATAATATCCATATGTGTCAACATAAGTATAAATTGCTACCCATTATTATTTTATAATCAATTGTAAACTCTCAATCTTTTTTTATTTACCTTGTAGATAAAATGATATAAGAAGTTTCATCCATGACAACAATTCAATCTTTTATTGGTGTTGCTTCCTCTTCTAACATCAAATGCTCTTTTTGTCTATGCGAAGAATGTGAGCAGCAACATGATTATTTTATTAGTCGTGTTAAAGAACTCACTGATATTTTTAAGAAAATGACTTATAATATTGATGTTCATACATCTAAGAAGGTTTCATAGCCTTTGAAGTGTAGGAGGTTGAAAAAATATATTTCTCAATCACTATCTATAATTAGTGAAAGAAGAAAATCAATAACTACTGCTCCAGTATCACACTCAAACCCAAAAGGCAAGGAGAAAGAGAAGGAGATGATGGAGGAGGAGAAGGAGAAGGAGAAGGAGGAGAAAGTGAAAAAGAAAGCGAAGAAAGTCAAAGTCGTCAGTTGCAACTTCTAAAGACGAAGAGGCACTTCTGACTTTTCAAAAGCAAGTACTTAATTTTTTTGAAAAAATGATAAAATATGAAGAGTTGTAATTAATTTTTTTCTTGAAAGTTGTTCCAATGACAGTAATGATTGTTAACACATCTTACACGAAATTATTTATTAGAAATATGTTGGAACAAATGTGTTATTTTGTGGTACATGTAACACATAATTGACATATGTTGGAACATATGTAATATTTTGTTGTAAAATCTAACACATAATTAAATAAATAACACATTTTATATAAATAACATAACATAAGTTGATTCAAATTAAGATAAGAAGATAGGGAACATCATCCTCACATAGAAAAGAACATTCATTAAAATTCAACAACACTTATGGAGCATTTCAATTTGGGCATGTAGTTCTTTTGTGGCCAAAGTCCCTACATACGGAACACTTATTTTTTCTTGTTGGAAATGATTCACCAACTCCACGCCGTCTCTTATATCTCCTTCTTCCAGGTTTGCTTGGATCAACATATGGAGGAGGTAATCTATTTGCAGAGTTCACCAGCTCCATACACCTCTGGTGAAATAAAAGTGCAAATCTCCTATTTATTTTATCAAATAGAGCGACAATGGGAAATTCTCTTTCAACATCAAACATAGAATTCACCGACTCCGCGATGTTTGACGTCATAATATTATATCTACACAACAAAAAATAAAAATCAATCAAAATACATAAAATTACAATAAACTCAAACGAGATGGTATAGATAATAATGTACCTATTTCCCGGGCAAAATGCCTTGCTCCATGTGTGAAATCCAATACGTTCAAGAGTTTCAGCCGCCTTTGGTACCAAATCTCTTACTTGATTGAAATGGTCATTGAACTCACATCTATCGTACGCCTTTGCTGCTTTATAAAAATGGGTCACTACCTTTGAATTGTAAAAGTTATTCCGAATATTTTCCCCAAGGTGTCTCATGCAACAACCATAATGAGATGTAGGGTAGATAGTCGAAATCATCTTTCGAATACTTGAATGTCTATCAGAAATAATGCACAACTCATCAGTATTATCTACAAAGCTTCTCATATTTTGAAAAAAATATTCATATGAGGCATCGCATTTCTTGTCCACAACACAAAAAGTCACTGGAATATATGATTCTCAGCATCTTGTGCCACCGCCGATAGCAAAACTCCTTCATACTTACTCTTCAGGAATGTCCCATCAACGGCTATTACTTTTCTCATTTATTGAAAACCAGTTATCCAAGCAACATATGATATAAAGAAGTACTTGAACATCTCATTTTCATCGAGCGACAATGTCGTCTTGCTTCCTGGATTTACAACTTCAAGCATATAACGATACGCATTAAGCACTGCATATCCGTGCTCATGTGTTCCCCTAACATTAGACTTAGCATGCTCCATGCCCTTATAAATCTTCCAATAGCTTACCTTACAACCCAATTCTGTGCGGAGTTGATTTGACATGTCTCTTATGGATAGGCCTTTACCATTGAAAAACCTATTTTCAAAGTACTTGCCTATGACTTTTGTCGTGGCATGGGGATTATGGCTTGTAAGATGCTTTGAACCACACGTATGATACTTTTCATAGATTCTAATGACAAACTTGTCGCTACTTGTAAATTTCACAGCCCTCAGCCACCAATTGCACTCTAGATATGAACATTTAAAAGAAAACACATTACGAGAATTGATCACCTTTTTCAGTCTAAAATCTTTTTTCAAGCAAGCAATTTTCAATGAATTTGCCAGTTCTTCCTTGTTCTTGAATGTCATTCCCTTATAAAATTCGGTTTCATCATCTCGAACATTATTCACACGTGATGATTGAGAAGAACATGGAATGTTGCTGCCAATAATAGGTGTAGGAGGATTGTTGCTCTCAAAGTCCGGCACTTCATCTTTTCCAATTTCAGCATCGTGATTATTCATGTCCACAACATCAAATTCATTATTTAACATATCTTGTTGGTCTTCTTCTAGATTATGATCCTCTTCGATAGGATTTTCATCCACATAGACTCTTAATATGGGCGATCTCTTTGCTCTTCCCAAATAAACAAGCAAACTAGGTTGATCAATTATTTTAAAAGGTAAGACCTTCTCATTATGAAAAAAATGGGAAATGTAACTCATGACAACATCTTTCAGTTGACAATTGTATCCACATTTTTGCATGACTAAATTCACAAAATCATCATACAAAATATTTTTTTCGACAGTCATCCCTATCGACCCTCTCCGTTTCTTACCATCCTTCCAACGCCAAATATATCAATTTTTCTTCTCGATCCATTCACCACGACAATCAATCTCTACAAATAATTCCTCCATTTATTGTACCTGAAGAAATTAATTAAAAAAATAATTAGTACTAAAGAAGAAATGTGTAAGTCATATGTTGCACATATGACTATTATGTGGTGACATGTAAATCATATGTTGCTACATATAACTGATATGTTGTGACAAATAAATCACGTGTGGCAACATGTGTAAGTTATGTGTAGCAACATATGGCTATCCTGTTATGAAATGTAAGTTATATGTTGCTACATATAATTATTCTATTCCGAAACATAAATCACATGTTATGACAGAATGTATAAGTCATATGTTGCAACATATATAGCCATCTGTTGGAAACGTGAATGCAAATTATTGAAAAAATTGTGACTACCCAGATGATGATGAATGATTTCAAAGAACTGTTAATTTTACTTACCAAAACAATTGTGTGTCAACCCATCACTTATGAAGTAATTCCAATTGATACAGAACGAAATATGATCCACTAATTAGATTAGCTAAATCTGATTCAAGAAGATGAAAAGAAGAAGAAAAAAGCTCTAGAACTAGCAGCCAAGACCAACAATGTACGAAAAGATGATGAAGAGAACGCGGGAAGAAGAAAAGAAAGGCAAGCAAGCAACCAAGCAAGAAAGAAGAGAGCAAGAACAAAGCAGAAGAAAAATAAGAAAGGAATAGAATACGGGGGGAGGCGGGGGGGGGGAATGTTTTATTTCCCCCCCTTTTGGTATAGCTGGTGGCTTCCCTCCAATTTTGGTTCCCACCAAAATTGGTTAAATTAGGTTTTAGTCATTTACCCTTTTACCCCTCATTTAATTCAATGGACCAAACTGCCAACTTATAAACTTGAGGTCAACTCCACAATCCTTAATCATTAATCACATAAATTGTCACCTACACTCAATAATTAAGACTTATGTCACCGCCCCTTTATTTTGACACCTTAATGTCACCTTTAATTCAAAGCCCCTACTTACTTCATCGGTATTAAATAGGATATTATTCAAAATTCAGGAAAATATTTTTAATTATTTTTTACTAGTAAAATCACCCGTGTTCGTGCGGAAATTTAATATCATGGAATATATAAAATAATACTTAAAACGTATCAGTCACTAAAACTAAAACACTATATTATCTTATATATAAGATTAATAATGTAAAAGGAAAATGAAAATTATTACATCTTATTATTTATCCTTAATAACATAAGCATAAATTAATGACTGTAAAAATACATATCAGGATCTGTAACATAATCAATGATGTCACTGAGCCACTCAACATGAGTAAAGTACACAAATATTTAATTGTGAAGAAGAAGAAGAGGACGTTCAGAAATTTCGTTGTTTTAAAATGAGAGAAAATTTCTCTATTTATAGACAACAAATAGTAGTGTGAACAAATATTTATTGTGTCTTATCGAAAAGGTTACAACTATTTGGAAAAGTTGCTACCCTTCAGAAAGGTCACAACCTTTCATAAAAGTCGCAGCTCTTCATTAAAGTCACAACTCTTCATTAAAGTCACAACATTTCATAAAAGCCACAACTTTCATAAACGTCGCAACTCTTCATTAAAGTCGCAATTTTTCATAAAAGTCGCAACTTTTCATAAATGTCACAACTTTTCATGAAAGTGGAAGGCTAGTTTTGAAAATAAATAAATTAAAAGTGAATTCTGGTTTGTGGTGGCGCCACGTAAGCGGGCCTAAGGTTCTGTTTTGTATATATATGATTTTCTATAAGAACAATGAGTAACATAATATAATAATTTTTAATTCAAGTTTTTGATTTTTTTTCTAAAATGGGGTATTATACCCAACAAATCGGGGTAAAATTTACCCGCACCGGGTGTATACATCAATCTAATACATGCATGCCATGTGTTTAAATTTATAGTTCATTTTACTGAACATTAATTAATTATCATGTGTTTTACTTCATTAAATCACATAATAATGAAAATTGCATTAGCTTGGTGTATACACCCGGTGCGGGTAAGTTTTTTCCCAACAAATCACTTAGGGGTTGTTTGAAAAGTTATTTGGTAACTGAAATTAGTGTAATTACTAGAGTAGTAATAAACAGTCTAATAATTACACGATCTAGTAATCATACTAACTTGTTTGTTTGTCGTATTATAATTACAAATATACTGTTTGATGGCTCAATTGCAATCATAACATTATATTAAATTTTAAAAATGAAAGGTAATTATTTAAAATTTATATTAGACAAATAAAGAACTTTATAAATGATACTCTACAAAATTAAATATTTAAGATATATTTTTTTTTTTGAAAAAATATAAATTAATAAGCATATGTTCTTAACTAATATTACATTTTTCAAATTAGTATATTTCAATTGAATTAATAATAAAAACTAAAAGTACAAGAATTCTAGAAACATGATGAAATGCATGTTTGACAAAAATATTAATATTACAAATAAAATGACATAAATTATTAAAATATTTGACAAGAAAATAATGTATCAAGTCTAACTAAAAAAATAAATGACTTGCAATGTGAATACTACTAAAACAAATGAAACTGAAAACATAACATAAGTTCTAAGTTCGAAACAAAAAAGGAAAAATGCATAAATTCCCCCTGAACTTGTCTCCAAAAGTCAATTACACACTTAAACTATTGTGATGATCTATTACACAACTAATTTTATTCAAAGTGATATTAATACCCCTTAGAATGTAACATGGCAGAGAGAGTATCTTCACCTTCCTTAAGGTGCGTGAGAAAAAGAAAATTTATATTAAAATGACAAATTTAAACACGTGACACTATTTTATTGATCATTATATAATTAAGTATTATCATTTCTAATATATTAATTATGTCATTTTTTTCTTTTTATTGGTGACCCCAATTTCTTTAAAGCTTTTACATTTTAAGGTATATTTTTTTTGAGTTCTTCTTCAACAATTCTTTGTCATCATTGATGATTTCTTCAATTTATCCTCATAGAAGAATATCTATCACTCTACCTTAAAAATAAATTCTAAAAAGAAATAAAAAATAGCGGGAAAGATGTTGATTTCCACCGAAAAGTTAATAATTTTAGCTTAAAGTTCTTGATTTTTACTTGAACTGCCTGGAGAATTCACCGGAGAATATCATCAGAAAAATTATGAGAAAGATAATGGCTTCTATTGAAAATCATACGACATGTATGCATAAAATTCATGATTACATTGCCTAATTTTAAAAAAATTCATCGAAGAAAATAATTTTCCATCTTTGTCTTCTTTATTCTCGCCGGAGAACCACCTACGGCCATCACAATATTATTTTTGTCTCAAGCCATCAATAGCATATTTAATTTTACAGACAAAAAATACTAACGAAATGCTTGATTTTCATCCATAATTATCAAGATTTCAAAGAACTTTTACAGATCTAAAAGTTTTTATTTTTTTTACCGACAACAATGGTGTTTTCCACTGCATATCACCGCTGGCAACTTCACTAAACTTCATAATATTCTTATTGTCTCTTGTTGTCTCTTCAAATTTCTTGTTTTCTCTTCAATTTATGAACAATGAAGAAGAAAGAAGAAATAGGTTTTAAGAAGAAAGAAATGTATGGTGAGAGGAGGACGAATGCTTAGGTTTCTACTTTTTACAAAAATCTAAGAAAATATTAAGGAAAAGAGGTTTAAAAAACTAAAATAATAATATTAACGTGTCAAAACGCGTATATAACACTTTTTCACAGAGATTGTTTTTGGAAGGTGGTATTAATATCACTTTAAACAAGATTGAGTGTGCAATAGATCGTCGTGATAGTTTAAGCGTGTAACTGATTTTTCGGAACAAGTTCAGGGAGAAATTTATGTCTTTTCCCAAACAAAAATTCAACATAATACTCTTATGTCAAATTTCAAAATAACAAACATAAATATGATTTATTTATTTTTTAAAAAAAACGTAATTCTATAACCTTACTCAACAATGAATGCTACTTTAATTTAAAAATTAGAATACTAACAAAATGATGCTAGTGAAAAAAGAACATGGCATAAAAAATAGACAATAAGAAAAATTACATGAAGTAAGGGTTGAAATGAGAATGAAATATAAATAATATAAAAAAATTAGAAATTTTAGAATAATTTAAAAAAAACTAAAATAATAGAAATAAAAAAAAATTAAAACGACAAAAATAGAAATAGAAATAAAAAGAAGAAATTAAAAAGTAATCAGCTTGTAATTACACCATGTAATTGTCAGTAGTGTAGTTATCTCTTTCAATTGCACCCAATCACCGGTTGACCAAGTAATTACATAGTCAATCAAACACATCAGACAATGTAACTACACTCAATTACACCAAATCCAATTACCAGGGTGACTTTTCAAACAAGTGCTTAATATGTATTAGGACATATTAATAATGATATTAGTATCAAATTTCTTCATATCAGTTTTCAAGACAAAATAAACATGCTTAATGCATATTGTAAAAGGTTCTTTGATGCATATTGTAAAAGGTTCTTTGATGATTGTACGTGGCTTAATGAATTTTCTTTTGAATTTTACATCAAGCTATTTGTTTTTTTGTTTTTTGTTGAAACATTCTCATTTATATTTTGTGTAGTGTAATTTTTAGTATATCTTTAGTTCAAAATATGATAATTCAAATAAAAAGAAATATATATATATATATATATAGATAGATAGTGAGAGACTAAGAAAATAAGTAGCAAAATCTATTTGCTAATTTTCATAACTATTCATTTATTCACAATGTTGATGGAATCAAAATTAATATTTGATGTGATGAAGTTAGTTATATAGAAAATTTTAAGTTTTCTTCTACTTTAATTATCAATTTTATGGGACAATTACGCGGATAAACAAATATATACTAATTAATTAACTAACATATCTATAGTTTGAATTAATTACAGTTTGCAACTTACTTTTAACTGTAATTACATTGCTTATATGTATACAAATACAATATATATATATATGTGTGTGTGTGTGTGATAGATATACCAATACAATTACTCTCTCTCCACTTTCTGCCCTCTCTCGCTCACCTCTCTCCTCCCTCTCCCAACTCGCTCGCTAGATATACAAATACATATATATAACAATTACATAAATATAATTCGCCTCTCTCCACTCTCTGCCCTCTCTCCTCCCTCTCCCAATCTCGCTCACCTCTCTCCCAATCTCGCTAGCCAGATAAACAAATAAATATGTATACCAGTTACATATATACAATTATTTGACAGATATACACATGCAATTCAACATGTATACATATACAATTCACCTTTCTCCACTCTCTGCCCTCTCTCGCTTGCCTCTCTCCTCCCTCAACATGTAGCTATGAATCGTAATTAACAAACAATAGCTATGAAGCATAATTAAGTTAATTTTGAGTGGCTATATGCGAAACTTCCCCATTTTTAAATAGTAAATTCTCATACCATATATCTAAAGATTCCTTAATTATTAATTCTCATAATATCTTTTATAACATATTTTAGGACCGCTTAATTTTAAAAATATATTTTCTTCTAATAATATATTTTAGGACTCTTTAATTCTTAAAGTATACTTTCTTCTCACCATCTATTTTAGGATTCATTAGTTTTAAATATTTTAAAGATAATTAAATAATAATTTGAGGAAAATTGTAAATTATCAATTTTGTCTATTTTAAAGTCTTTTAATGAAAGACAAAAAAGTTCAATCAATATTTCTAAATATGTTCATACATAATCTAAAATATAAAAAAAATTAACTGAATCATACCAATACCAAAAAATAAATAAAAAATAGGACGAATTCAAAAATCTATTTTAATTACATAAAATAAAATAATTATAAATATATATATACCGAATCAGTCTGAACAATGATACAATTTTAAAATCATACACAAAAATCTATCAACTAGTTTTGTTCTAATCAAGTACTGTTATTTAAAAACAGTCTCACTAGATATTAAAAAAAAATGAAAAAAAATAATAAAGGCAATAGTCTCACATTTACGTGGCAGTCATAAGATTGAGCTGTGCTTCCCACTCTCTTCACTGTAGAGTGGAGTTGTTTTAGAGTCTGTTCGGATTGAGTGAAAAAAAGTTGCAAAAAAATAAATAAATAGTCAAACTTAAAATAAAGTAAAAAAAGGGCTATTTTTTATTTTTTAGTTTATTTTAAATTATTTTTAATTTTATCAAATATTTTTAAAAATTTAAAATAATTTAAAAATATATTTATTCAACTTTTAAATCAATCCAAACACATTTTCGTGGTATATTGTCACACTATTCCCAAAGCCCAATTGTCTGTTTTGAAAGCTTGAAATGATAACCACGTGTATGTTACCCAATTTTTTCACTCTCTTATTAATGCAAAAATGTAAAACTTTTTAAATGTTTAATCTCAATATTCTAGTAAAATTAACAATTGTTTTATATATTATACAAATTTATAATACATGTTAAATTTTTTTTAATGAAAATGGACAAATGTACTGTTTAACTCAATTTTGCAATTTTAAGCATATATTTCTTTATTAAAAAAGTGCCACATATATATCCAATTGTTTAACAATCGAGGTACATTTATCTTTTTTGTTAATATACTTATTATTGAATTAATAATAAAAATCTAAAATGATTTTTTAATTCAATAAATACCACATAACATAAAAAAAATTCAAGATCCAAATTTAATCCGTCTAGACTCGAACCAAATGAAAAAAAATCCCAAACCCTCTTCTACTCAATTATAAAATGATTTTGAGTCGGGTCCAAATAAAAGAGGATTGTTTTTAATTGGGTAGAGTTTGGATGAGTAAAAAAAATAGGTAAGGAATTCTTTTTTAAAGATAAATAACATTTGAAATTAAAAATAAAATTCAGTCTATTAATTAAAAGGGTAAATACACATCATTTGTTAGACGATAAATATATGCATGCACCATTTATTAAATAAATATTGAGAATATATATATATAATCATTATTTCTTTATTGATGAGTATATCTGCTTTAAAGTCGAGAGAATATTTCCCCGCTATATTTTATAGTGGAGTTTCATTAATGACAATAATTTAATAATAAGAGTATAAATGATCAAAAAACATAATAACTGATAAAATGAAAGAATTTTGAAAGAAACAAATATAATTTATTTTCCTCAATAATATAATATTTTTAATTTCTCGTATAATAGAATTTAATCATATAACATGGAACCAAACAAAAAGATTTTTGATATAATATTGCTGTTCAAATTAATCATATTTCGTAATTTAATTAGATTGACATAAATAGACTATAGATTATTACTGCCAAAATAGAGCATATGATAAATTATTATTGATATAAATAGACTATAGATTATTACTACCAAAAATAGAGTATATGATAAATTAAGGAATAAATTAATCGAGACATATTTACCCAAAAACTCAAAAAATTCATTTATGGAGACGAATAAAACAATTAACAAATATATAATGTATATGTAGAGAATCTCTCAGTACATATTTTAGCTCTTCACGCCCTCGGCATTGCTGTTGAGACTTTCAGGATTCTCTTTGAGAAGAAAGACAAAATGGAGGAGGAGAAGCAAGAAAACCCTTTGAAGAGAAACTTTGAAGCTTTTAGTAGTGAAGCTGAACAGATGGATGTAGAGAAGAAGAAGAAGATA